>JAODAL010010330.1:0-105728 GCA_025379985.1 Phyllomedusa bahiana
GGAGAAGAGGGGGGGCAAGAACCCTCGCAGCGCGTACCTGTGTCGGCGCTGATTCCTCACTCCAAGCTGTAGTCAGGTCCTGTGAGAATTGAGCCGCCCGCAGGGCTCTAGTGATCGGCAGCGACGGAGTTCCTGGAGCTTCTGTATAACAAGCACCTTTGGCACCCTGTGCGGAGGCGGGAAGAGGGGTCGTCGGCAATGGCGGCGTGATCCCAGCGGCCGCAGCGCGTGGCGAAGAGCGGAGCAGAAAGGCGTCCAGCGAGGATCGGGCCCGGTAAGGCGCTGGGGACTTGCTCTGCTTCCTCCCTGAGTTCCGGAGCTTCCTATTACCCATCTAGGGCCGATGGGATTGCAGGGTTCTCGGGTGTTAGTGGCCGTCCGGCGGGAGCTCCTCTAACATGCGGCCATCTTCATCGGCTTCCGGACACGCCCCCGCTGAAACACTTTTAAGAGACGGTCCTGGCGCTTGCTGGTCTTTCTTGGGCGCCCTGGAGCCTTTTTGGCAACAATGGAACCTCTCTCCTTGAATTCCTTGATGATGCGATAGATTGTTGACTGAGGTGCAATCTTTCTAGCTGCAATACTCTTCCCTGTTAGGCCAGTTTTGTGCAGTGCAATGATGACTGCACGTGTTTCTTTAGAGATAACCATGGTTAACAGAAGAGAAACAATGATGCCAAGCACCAGCCTCCTTTTAAAGTGTCCAGTGGTGTGATTCTTACTTAATCATGACAGATTGATCTCCAGCCCTGTCCTCATCAACACCCACACCTGTGTTAATGGAGCAATCACTGAAACGATATAAGGGCTTGTTCACACGACGTTTTGGATCCGTTTTGGATGCGTTTTACGGATCCTTTTTTAACCCGTGAAAACTGGATGCAAACTACATCCAAAAAGCGGATCCAGAAAACGCAACAGCTGATCCTTTTTTGGATGCGTTTTGCTTGCATTTTACGGATCTTTTTTTTGGATCTGTTTTTTCAATGCTTTATTTAAATCAACCTATCAAACTGCAATTTAAATATAATATAACCTATCCATGACCAAGAAAAAACTTTTTTTACCTAGTGTCAATCAACTTTTAAAATACAACCTATGATTTTAGAACCCCCCCCCTATTTTTTTTTTTAAATCAACCTATAGTTTTCAAACCCACCCCATCTAAATGAATTAATAACAATCATTTATAAACTAAATATTTATAAACTAAATATATATTTAGTATACATTATTTATATACATTTATATAAATATACATATATATACTATTATATACATTTATAATATTATATACATTTATATATATAAATACTATACAAAAGTATATTTATATATATATATATATTTATTTATATACTTTTATATAAATTTTATATTTATATACATTTATAAACTAAATATAACTCAAACATAATATTCAAATTTTATATTTTACTTTAAATCCAATGCGTTTTACGGATGCGTTTTTGGCATCGAAAGCAGATCCAAAACGCACCCAAATATATGCTGCGCTTTTGGATCCGCTTTCGGGATGCCAAAAGCGCACTCCATTATTTCCGATGGGGATTTCTCTTACGTAAAACGCATAGAACAATTGATATGTCAATTCTTAAAAACGGATCCGAAAAGCGGATCGCGTAAAAGCGCATCGGCGATTACTCGTTGTGAACAGCGATGGCTTTTGCCATTGAAAGCAATGTTAATCACACTGACAATTGTTCGATCCGTTTTGCGGATCTGTAAAACGGATTACAAAAACGTGTGAAAAAGCCCTTAGCTGGTCCTTTTAAGGCAAGCCTGCAATGAAGTTGAAATGTGTTTTGGGGGAAAAAGTTCATTTTCTAGGCAACTATTGACTTTACAATTAATTGCTGTTAAAGAGAACCTGTCGCATAGTTTTTGCCCCCCTGGCTGAGGACAGAACAAGCTAGTGTCAGACCTGCTGTTTCCAGCGCTGTGTCCCTTATTCTGTAAGATGCTGTAGTGTTCATGTATTTAATGCTCAAATCTGCAGTTTTCAGCCAGAAGAGTCATTCGAAGAGTCCTTCAGAGTGTCAGTTTTTTTCAAACCTGGCCAATCGGAGGCTAGCCCGCCCACCTCAACTGACAAACCTATTACTTTGAATAGGTAGAAACATGTGAATAACTGTCAGTGGGTGGAGCTAGCCTTTGGTGGGTGGAGCTAACACACGCTCATGAATAAGATTTGAGGGGTAAATGCTCTAAAACTGCTGCATCTTACAGAATAAGGGGCACAGTGCTGGGAACAGCAGGTCTGACACTAGCTTCTGCTGTCCTCAGCAAGGGGGCATAACCTATGTAACAGGTTCCCTTTAAGCTGATCACTCTTTATAACATTCTGGAGTATATGCAAATTGCCATTATAAAACCTGATGCAGTAGACTTTGTAAAAATTAACATTTGTATCATTCTCAAAACTTTTGGCCATGACTGTACTTCTTTGA
This sequence comes from Phyllomedusa bahiana, assembly GCA_025379985.1. NCBI lineage: Eukaryota > Metazoa > Chordata > Amphibia > Anura > Hylidae > Phyllomedusa > Phyllomedusa bahiana. Next base: position 2,469 of record JAODAL010010330.1, read on the forward strand.
AAGCAGGTGAAAAATTTTGCTGAACTCTGTTTGCCATGGGAGCAGAATCTTTTCCCCTGGGGGCAGCGCTTTGCCGGCTCCATGTCATCAATTACACTCCTCGTGTGATGAGGCTGAAGATATGGGAGCAGTAGCACTGGCCGGACCCACTTCCTCTTGCTCTTTGCACTGCATCAAACTAACTGGACCAACTTATTATATATTGTCGGAGTCGGTCCCTTTTATGACGACTCCCAACTCCTGCAAAATAGGCTCCGACTCCACAGCCCTGGTTGTAGAAGAGCTGATATGTTTCCTTTAACAAAGTAAAATAAAAGATCAACAGATGCCTAAACCAGTCTATACTAATAAACGCTTTGCTTTTTTATTCTGCCTCATTTAAGAACAGTATTTTAACAGGTACCAGTACTCTTATTAACCAGAGTAGTTCTGAGAGAGTACAACCAGTGGATGCATTTTGAAGTAAAGTATAGAAGAGTGAAGAAACCGGGCGATATCTTTTTTGAGGCTGAGTATATTTGATACACCATCAAATATATAAGAGAAAAAAAGAATTTGCCAGCTCACCACCTCCACTGGAACATAATGCCCGGATCCATTTGGTCAGAGTGTAGCATCCAATTAAACGAAAAACGATCCAGCAATTCCAATATATAGCAGTTAAAAGCACAAAAATGTATTTAAATTTTCATAAAAAATATATGCATGGGCTGCTTGTCTATCATATGTGCCTATGCACCATGCAGATTTTTGTTATGAAGATTTAAATACATTTTTGTGCTTTTAACTGCTATATATTGGAATTGCTGGACTATCAAATATACTCAGCCTCAAAAAGGTATCGCCTGATTTCTTCACTTTTCTATTACATTCTATGGCTAACACGGTACAACTTTATACTAGAAGTAAAGTATAGTGAAGGAATGGATAATAAATAGAGAACACGGGGGGCGTGGCCTGACCATGGAGCTGTGAAGACGCACTCCACTAGGGCTTCCTGGATTCCTCTCTTAATTTGGCTGGCAACTCGCTGTTATAATGGGGAAGGCCTCAAAAAAGAAAGGCATCAAGCCTCCTCCGCACCCCTCCTCGCCCCAGGGGGACATCGGAGCTTATTTCACCCCGGCACCGCTGAAATCCCGCCGGCCGGAGACTGCAGGGGGCCATGAGGAAGATGGCGGCGGTCCTTCCTGCCCGGACCTGCCGCGTGACACGCTGCGGCCACAACATCGCTGCCCTGCTCCGGACTTACCGAGCGACCTGCTTACTTCGTCGGATCCCCGGCATGGCTCTCCGCTGCCTTCCAGGAGGACTCCGAGCAGCATAGGAGTGGCCCCTCTCGGCGGCTCATCTGGAGATGGCGCCGGCAGCCTACAACCTCCCTTCCTGCTTCCTGCACAGCAGGTCGGCGGCGCATTACAGCCGGACCTGGCTGTCTCTCCTGTGCCAGACCCCAGCTTTGATCGGGCTCTACCCCGGCCCCTGCACACTAACGGTCGGGACCGGCCAGAGGAATATGACGCAGACTCTCCTTCAGCTGCCTCTCCTAAACAAGGTACAGGGCCTGGGGACAACACTCTCCTCATTGACATTACTGAGGAGCTGTCCTCTCCTGCCCCTCTCAAGGGGGTCCCCTGCCACCCACAAAATCTGACACCCTGTTGTCCCCTGATATGGAGGATCTTTTGGGGCGGTCAGGGGTTGTGACCCAGACGGACTCCTAGGCCCACCTAATGTCTACCCCGGTGGCGTCCTACTTGGGCTCCCAGGTCCTTCTGTCTCAAGGGTCCCCTCAGATTTACGACCTCTCCACTTCCCCGGGGTCCCCCGGGCAACTGGGCCCTTCCCCTTTCCTGTCAGGGGAACCGTTCCCCTCTGCCCCAGCCTATGTGCCTTCCACCGCTCACTTCATCATAGGCCCGGCTTCACCTCAAGTACTGGCATGCGCCCATTATGCCATCACAAACCGTGCCTCTTTGGGCCACGGGTGTTTTGGGGGATGTCACCCAGAGCCCCTTCCCATATTCCCCACAAGATACCTTGGTGGGTCCCTTGGAAACTTTCTAGGGACTAAATTGCCACTAATCCCGACCACGTCACCTGGGGCCTTCCGCATCAAATCCTCACTCCCCGAGACACTTCAGCTGATGATAATTGGTCCCCTTGTGTTTACCCCAATTACCCAATCGCTGTTACCCAAGTCTGATATGACCAGATGCGAGCATAGTTGCTAAATGTACACAGGAATTTCCCTCTTCTGGCGGAGTTGTCACTCCTCTTCCAAAGTTCCCTCTTTGGGATCAAGCTCAGGATCGTAAACCCGCCTCCTAAAAGGCTCAACTAATAGGGGCCAACAGGCTGCGATTTTTGCCCTTCAACAGCACTGGACGTTTTAAAAAAAGGGGAAGCGGCGTAATAACACCGGTCAAGGGCTTCCTGAATCGGTCCCCCCGCAATATCTACCCTTTTTCTCACCACCATTTTCAACACCTTTTGGGCGACCTCCTAATCCCTACATAAAAAGGACGGGGGCCCACCGGGCATTGCGCCCCCTATTTGGGACCCCAAGCCCGGGGACGTTTTTTGTAAAATTCATTATTTTTTAAATTTGAAAGAGAACTTCTGAGAAACCCGCAAACGACACGATAAATATAAGGGGCGACTCTGTTACGCTAAAGTTTTTAGGCACACTTTGGAAAAAGGGTCGATTTTTAAACCCTTTCTGGCAATGGGGAAACCCGAACTTCTTTACCTTGGGATTTTTCCTTCCCCTTTTTGGGAGGGCCCGGCAGGGGAAAAAAACATTGCCGATCCCTCCCCGGATGATATCCCACCTTTTCTACGGGGCTGATTATAAAAAACTTACCCTGCCACCCTGGCCCCCCTTTAATGGCCCTCCTGCTGGACAACGCCCTCCTGGAACAGCTCCCGAAGAGCAGGCGCCGTCGTCACCCCATGACTCTTATCCCCCCCCCCCCCCCCCGGCCCCCCCCCCCCCCCCCCCCCCCCCCCCCCCCCCCATGGAGATTACCCTTTTTTAATCTCTTCTCTGTGTAGAAAATGTATTTTGGAATTTCGAAACCCCTGGAGCCTCCTGATAGCTACTTGCCTTATAGGGCTAGCCGTTTGGGGAGATACGTTCCTCTTTCTTTCTTTTATTCTCCAAGGAGTATTCCGGGAATTCAAACTATTATGTGTGTACTTATTTTTTTACCTCCCCTTTACGGGGATTATGTTTTCTTTTTTCCCGTTTTTTTCCCCCACAAATTGTCCTGTTGAAAATTGGAACTACTTAAAGTGCCTTTTGTGGGTGCCCCCGCCAGCTGGGGTGCCCCACGGGGGGTTTCCCCTTTTTGTATTCTTTTTTGTTATGGAAAGGTGCTCTGGAAAATTCAAATTCAATGTGCGTTCAGTTGCTTGAAAAGACTGGAGTTTGTTTCTTCTATACGTTCTCCATTGCCGTAAATTTGTACTTTGGCCTTCCAGAAACAGTTAACGAGTCCTTTATAGTCTTACCCGCCGGCTGGGGTCGTGCCCCCCTGGAGGAGTTTTTTAATTCCCTATGCTCACCAATACCCCCCCCGGGGGTAATCTGAATCTCAAAGTTAAAATGCTTACTTTTTGTTATGTCCCGGGATATAGTAGGATTCAAAAAAATTTTTGGGGTTTGTTTACTCAGCTAGGCCCCTGGACTATTTTTAATGCCTTGTATGTTTTTCTTTCATTTTCCCTCTCCCCACCTCTCTTTCAACGAGAATCTTTCTCACTCCCAAAGCCATTTCTTCTTTCCCTCTTACTTGATGTTTTCAGAGGAGCGAGCCCAGAGGTGAAGTCTGTTCTCGATTTCTTTTTCTCTCTTATAACCCCCCAGTAGGTTTTGGTCCGATAGGAGCTTTCTTCGCAAGCCTGGGGACTACAACTTTTTTGTAGTCCGTAGTTTAGTCCCTGCAGCAGGTCATCTCTCACCTGCTGTAGGTGTCCTTCTTTTCCCCTTTTCCCCCCCCCCTTTCCCTACGGTGTTGCGGATAATCATTTACTTTGAATGGCCGACCTAACGGTAGTCTCATTCAATGCTAAGGGGCTTAACACCCCCGAAAAGAGAGCCCAAGTGTTATATAATTTCCACAAGCAGAAAGCTCAAATTGTTTTTTTCCAAGAGACCCATTTTAAAGAAGGTCACGCTCCTGTTTTGCGTAATAAATACTATTTCCAATGGTTTTGTGCCAACAACCGCGAGTCCAGATCCAGGGGAGTGGCCATTGCTATACATAGGTAGTTAGCGCACCAGGTTCTAGACTGTCAAGTAGACCCTTTCGCCTGATATATCATTCTTTCGATTTTGATTGAGGGCCATGCGTTCACTTTAGTTAATGTTTACGCTCCCAACCAGGGACAGATGGTCTTTTTCCAATGATTGACGAATGTGTTGTCACCATTGGTGAAGGGTAGGATTGTGTTAGGTGGTGATTTCAATCTTACTCTTGACCCAACCCTGGATAACTCTACAGGGAAGTCAGCTCTTTCATATCGCACTATTAAACAGATTAGGAAGATTTTAAATCTGTTCCAATAATTATGCGACGCCTGGCGTGTACAACACCCGGGAGATAAAGATTACTCCTTCTACTCGACCCCACATAATTCCTATAGTCGGATTGATTATCTACTGATCTCCCACAGCTCCCTTCCATGGTTGTCCTCCAATTGGATAGGCAATATAATTTGGTCAGATCATTCTCCGGTCTACTGTAAATTTTCAAATGTCTCCTTGAACTTTCCTGGCGGCGTTACCTGCAAGTGGGCCGTAGTAGATTTTACGAGTATGGGAATAAAACTGGTCGCATGTTGGCACGTGCACTCCGTCAACAGATTACAAGGTCCCATATTCCCTGCATTAAGACAGCCAGAGGCCAGATGGTGCATACGACCCAAGAAATTAAAACTGCTTTCCATTCCTTTTACTCAGAGCTTTATAATCTTCAAACCTCCTCCCCTGTCCCAGTGGATTATCCAGTCCAGGATACACCCCCTCGCCTCTGGGAATCCGTCCTCTCTGACTTGGAAACGCCCTTTACTTTGCAGGAACTTTCTGCAGTTATAAAAACTCTTCCAGGGGGAAAGAGCCCGGGACCGGACGGATTCACGAGTAAGTTCTATAAGGTCTTTCAGGATCTTCTTTTCTCCCAGTTTATTGGCCGTTTTTTTTTTTTTTACCATAAAATTTTTATTGGTCAGATATAAAGTATTACAAAAAGAATACAGTATATTTAATTGTAATAACAAATTTCAACTTTTATCCCCAAAACACAACCCAGCAAACCTCCCAAATCCATCTCCAGATTCAGAACAGTAAATATCCATTACAATCAAATAGCAATGCAATATTAATAACAGTCAGTTCCTATCACAATAAAAATTGTACCAGGCTGTCGGACGGCCTCCATCCACACAACTGCCATAGACACAGTCCCAGGAACCTCTACACGGAGATCCCCAACACCCTCTGCCTAACTAAGTTCGGTGCAGCAAGACCAGAAGTATCCAGCCATTTAGCCCAAATTTTATTATACTTAAGTTTGGCTCCTCTCTTATAATACACCCCTCTCTCCAGAGCAATCAGCCAATTCACTTTATTAACAAACTCCTGTGCTGATGGGGGTTCTGCATCCAGCCACTTTGTCGCTATTAACTTGCCATAAATAAAAGTCTAGATATCGTGATTTTCTCAGCCTCTGAAACCGTTAAGTCTCCAACATATCCCAAAATACAAACCAACGGATTCATCTCCACTGCAATTTGAAAATATGCTGGATCAATTGTACAATAAAAATCCAAGATCGCTCTAGTTTAGGGCAATGCCAAAACATATGCATCAGAGAGACTGGGTGGACATGACACCTGTTACACAGGCCCTAATTCCAATTTTATGCAGAAATAGAGGAGTTCTGTAAACTCGATGTACTAAGAATAATTAAGAGAGTCGATGCTGTTCACTCACTGAAATCAATGGAATTGTTTTCAGTATCTCCTCCCAAATATTAGGCTCTATAGGGTCAATATCTCCTTCCCACCTACTACGTAAATCTATTGGGTTTCTAGAAAAAAAGTTTGCCAACAAAAGTTTATATAAAGTGGATATTAGTCCCTTCGTTGTTTTGATGTTCTTGACCCTATTTATTGGAATAAACTTGGCATTCTATTGAATTGTGTCTGATTTTTCTGCATTATAAGTGTGCCTAAGCTGTAAGTATTTGTATACCTGTGTATACGGTAAAGCAAATTCCATTTGCAATTGCTGAAAATTTTTAAGCAACCCTGATCTGTAAGCAGTTGAGAGACATATTGAAGGCCCCTAGATGCCCATGACTCGAATCCCTGGAGCACAAAAAGTTCGGACAACCAGGGGGTATTCCAAATCTCAGTATAGGATGTGCAGCCCTGAAGCCCAAAATCCACCCGTAATTTCCACCACAGTTTATGCATCAAATATAAAGTTGGAAACTTTTTGGAGTGCACTAAAAAAGTTTTTGCCTCCAGTTTACCATAAAGATTGGGAGAATTAAATAGTGGCGTAATAGTTTCAAGTTTAAATCCTTATCCCCCTCCCCATCCCAATCTCTCATATATTGCAGTTGTGCTGCCAAGAAGTAAACCGCTGGATTAGGAATTGCCAACCCTCCCTTGTCCTTTGCCAATTGCAGAGTTTCTAGCTTTATCCGGGCATGTGTCCTGCCCCAGATAAGGGCTCTGAAAATAGCATTGACTTTAAAAAAGAATCTCTGGGGGAGCCAGATTGGAGAGTTATGTAGGAGGTACAACAACTGGGGCATCCAAATCATTTTAACCAGATTTGATCTTCCCGCTATCGATAATGGTAATTTACGCCAGACATCCAATTTATTTTTAAATTTAACAAGCAATGGATCCAGATTCAACCGCCCAAATTCCTGTAAATTCACAGAAATATTTATACCCAGGTATCGGAAAGAATGGGACACTAGAAGTGGTATACCTCCGGGGAGAGTAAATTGATCCACGGCATCCACTGGCATAATGACAGACTTCCCCCAATTAATTGTCAACCCAGAGTAGGCACCATAGCTTTTAATGTCATTAATTGCCTCTGGCAATGAGCCGCCAGTATTAGCCAAAAAAAAGGAGGATATCATCAGCGTATAAGGCTATTTTGTCCTCCAGCCTCCCTCTCCTAAAGCCTTCAATACAGGCGTTTGCTCTAATCTGATCTGCTAACGGCTCAATTGCCAGGGCAAATAGCAATGGAGACAAAGGGCATCCCTGTCTTGTTCCCCTTTGCAAATCAAACGTCTCTGATTGTAAATTATTGGACTGCACCTTGGCCTTGGGATCAGTATAAAACAGCTTAATCCAGGATATAAATTTTTGGCCAAACCCCAATTTATGTAAAACCGCCCATAAGAATTCCCACTCCACACTATCAAAGGCCTTAGCAGCATCTAAAGAACAAATTGACCTAGCCCCAGCGTTATCAACAGGAAGCTGCAGGTTCAGGTACAGTCTCCGTAAATTATTGGACGTATCCCTCTGTGGTATAAAACCCGCCTGATCAGGATGCACGAGATCTGATACCACCGCAGTTAGTCTGTTCGCAAACACTTTAGCTAGTATTTTGGTATCCACTGGGATTAGAGAAATGGGCCTGTATGACTCAGGGAGCAATGGATCTTTATCAGGTTTTAATAACACTATTATTACCGCCTCTTGCATTGAAGCAGGTAGCCTGCCCTGTGTCTCTGCATCCTGAAAAACCTCCAACAAATTAGGTAACAACACCTCCCCAAACTGCTGATATATCTCTGTAGGCAATCCATCCAACCCTGGGGACTTATTATTTGCCAAAGTCTTAACTGCCACCTGCAGTTCCTCTAGACGTAGAGGAGCATCCAATGCCTCTCGCTGTTCTGTGCCAACATGGGAAGATCTATACTCCGTAAATACTATTGAATCTGAGAAGGGGAAACCTCAATTCTTGATGTATATAAATGTTTATAAAAATCCCCCAATATTCCCAAAACATCCAAGGGTTCTGTTATTAAGGCGCCTGAGGCATGTCGCAGAGCTGGTATAAAGCTGGAGCCTCTCTGGGAATTAATGATAGTGGCTAATTAACGGCCCGCCTGCTCCCCTTCACCAAAATAAGTTTGCTTTTTAAAAAATCGTTTATTTTCAGCAGATTCTAATAGAAATGTGTTCAGCGTATCCTGCGCCTTACGCAGTTCCTCCCCGGCTTGTGAAGTGCGGAGCAAAACGAATCGATTCTCAGCAGCATTGACTTGCTCACGGATAGTTTTTTCTAGCTGCCCCCTTTTAATCTTCATGGTGCTAATATCCCGCGTCAGCCCCCCGTACGCCTTCATAGTGTCCCACACTGTACTGATCGGAGCTGAGTCCACATTCATCTGAAAGAATTCCTCCAAATCTGATGCCAATTTAACTGTATCCATTAGGGGCAGCCAGAGAGCATTAAATCTCCACCGCCTCATATTTCCTATGGATAAATCAGGAATTTTAATCTGTATCAGCATTGGCGAATGATCAGAAATGGAGCGTGTAAGATACTCAGTTTTAGTAACCATTTGACAGAGCCGCTGATTACCCAAAGCCATATCTATTCTAGACAATGTGTTATACGTACTAGAATAACAGGAATAGTGAAACTCATTAGGGTGTTTAGCACGCCAGATGTCTACAAGTTCCAACTCTCCAATCATGTGTCCAAACGGAGTCAATGCTGAGGGTAGTAGTACATTATTTGCTGATAATTTATCCCAATGTGGGTCCACCACAGTATTAAAATCCCCCATAATAAGAACTGGGACATCAGGATAACCATCCACAAAGTTAAGCACTGCTTTAAAGGTACTGCAATTATAGGGTGGAGGTATATAAATGTTTACCAAAACAAATGTACAAGTATATATTTTACAGTATACACATATATATCTCCCATCCCCATCTCTCACAATAGCTAGACATTCAAAAGGAATGGATTTATGGGTAATAATACTGACGCCCCTTGAATAATTACTGTATAAACAATGACTCGCCCAACCCACCCATGCCCGTTGAAGCCACTGTACTGTATCGGACACTAAATGTGTCTCTTGAATAAACAATATAGCTGGCTGATATTGGGAAAGAAAATTAAACATCGCATATCTTTTGTTTGGGTCACTCAGTCCCCTGACATTCCAGGAGAGCAGTGTTATCTTATCCGCCATCTAACATCCTGTGTCCATTAAGTGACCAAGTAACTTCAACTGTCAAGATGATGGATGGAAGCCGTCCGACCCGCCCCACAAAGTAAGCAAGAGCATTCTGGAGACAGATAAACCCTCCCCCCCTCAGAAATAAACATGTAAACCAACAATTGTAAAATATTACAAAATACAAGAAATTAAAAATGTGCAAAATTGTAAATAGCCCTAAAAATGGGCTCAAGTCCTCCATACGACCGGAAGTGAAGGCAACAGTTAACTGCATAGAACAAGACTAACAGTTCTTCTCCAACCACCCCCTGCTCCTAAAAATGTATTTTAATATGAAACATAGAACCGGGTTGGAGCAGGACGAAAAAATAAAGCAAGGAAATCAGAGAGGGGAAGTGAAGAAAATGTGTACAATGGTGATCACTTATTTCCCCCGGAATCCTCAGGAAGCTGTGCTTTTATGGAGGATTCATTCTGGTCAATCCACTGCATAGCGTCTCTTGGAGTTTCAAATAAATGCGTAGATTTTAACGCCACCACTCGGAGTCTGGCTGGGAATAGCATGGCGTATTGCACCCGAAGCGCCCGGAGCCGCCTCTTGACATCCTGGAACTGCGCTCTTCTTTTTTGAACCTCTGTAGAGAAATCCGGATAGAAGGAGATCCGACAGCCATCCACCATAACGTCCTGCTGAAGGCGCGCTTTGCGCAGTATAGTGTCTCTATCTTTAAAGTGCAGCAGCTTAACCAGCACTGATCTAGGCGGGGCCTCTGGAGGTAATGGGCGCATTGGGACCCTGTGCGCCCTCTCAACTGCAAACATAGAAGTAAAGGAGTCGTTTCCAAAGATATTAGCGAGCCAGGTCTCAAAGAACTCTGATGGGTTGGGGCCCTCTGTTTTTTCGGGCACTCCCACAATGCGCACATTGTTTCTTCGGGAGCGATTCTCCAGATCATCCGTCTTGGTGAGCAGTGCCTTAATCATCTGAGAATGCGACTCACAGTCCCGCTGCAAAGGATTGAATTGATCCTCCAAATCACTGATTCTGGTTTCAGCAGCTTTGACCCGCTCAGCATATCTCTGCATATCATGCCACATGATGTTGATATCCTCTTTAAGACCACCAACTTGTGTAGTCAGGGTGGATAAAGCAGTATGGCATTGGTGAACAGCTTGAAGCACATCCCTCAGTGTAGGCTCCTCTGTATCCTGCTGTGCTTGTAAACTAGGAGTGACCTGTGTATTTGTTTTAGGTCTGGCTCCTGTATGCATGCTGCTGGCACTTATCTCTTCCTGTGCTCCTTGCTTGTCTGTCACAGCTACTGCTTGTATATGTCCAGCATCCTGCTGTTGCTTACTGGGAGACTCTATGCCAGAGGAAGATGTGGAAGGGTTATGGGCATATTGGGCTAATTTAGCCAGTGTCCCATACGGTACCTCTGCTTGCTTCCCTGCTGTTCTTGCAGTGTCACACTGTCCCTGGGCTCCTTGTTCAGCCCCACTCTCCACTTTCTGTGTCTCCTTGTTGCGGCGAGTCATCGCACCACAGGTCTGGAAAGTGACCAGAATACTCCGGTGAGTATGAGAAACAGCTCTGCTTGTTGTCCACGGAGTTTGTAAGTCCTATGCCTGCTCCAACACAGGATTTACAGGAGCAAGTGCTGGAGCTCCTCTAGAAGCTGCTGCTCAGCTTGCCAGTCAGGCTCCGCCCCTTATTGGCCGTTTTTAATTCCATTTCCACGGCTACTCCTTTTTTGCCTCAATCTACACTAGCCCATGTCGCGGTTATCCCCAAACCGGGAAAGGACCCCTCCTCCTGCGGCAGTTATCGTCCAATCTCTTTATTGAACGTTGACTTAAAAATATATGCTAAGTTATTACAACCTCATAGACAGATCCGGACCTTTTCTTCCAATTACTGATAACCCCATGTTCCCCCCAGGCCTAGCAGTACCTCTCTTTTTGGGGGGTTCTAAACGTAACCCATTGCGACTATATAATCTGGTACTTGGCCCCAATATTATCCCTTTCCATTCTCTCCCCGCGGAAGTTGCTGGTAGCCCGCTCTCTTTTTTTTTTAATATGCCCAATTCCGACATTTTTTTGCCTCTTTAAAAGATTTAGTGGATTTCACCAGACCTCTTTCGTCCTTTGAGCAGCTATGTTTATTACATGCCCCTCCTAGGCACACTATTTCCATTATTTACAAAGCGCTATCTGCTACTCATATGAGAACACTCCCTTCTTATTGTAAAGCTTGGGAGGCGGAACTGGGCAAATCCTTCTCGCAAGATCAGTGGCACCGGTGCTTTACCCTTACCCACAGGGCAGTCATAGCCTCCAAAGCACAAGAAACGAGCTTCAGAGTTCTTTCTCGGTGGTATAGGGTCCCTTTTTTTAATTCACCAATGGTTCCCGTCAATGCCGGATCTTTGCTGGAGATGTGGGGGGGGAAATAGGGACTATATTGCATGTATGGTGGAACTGCCGGGCCTTGCAAGGGTTCTGGGATGATGTTTATGACATTAGTAGGAGAGTAACTGGTCTGAGTTTCCCGAGGAAAACCCGGGAGGAAAGCCCTTCTTTTTTATGACCGATATGCCGATGTCCACTTACAAATGCTCATTGTTGTGCCATCTTCTTCAGGCCGCCAAGACGGTCATCCCCAGACACTGGAGATCCTCTGACTCCCCCACCATAGCGGAGTGGATGTCGGAGGTAAATTTACATTTGCCACATGGAAGGAACTCTTGGGGGACCTCTGACAGACAAGTCACAATGGCTGAAAAAAAGGACGCCTTGGCTTCTCTTTCCAGTCCTCTCCGGTATTTCGTACTTTTCTGAGTTAACTGGCCTGGGGGTTTAGTAGCCATTGGGCACCTGCTGTTCACTCTCCTAGCGTCTTAGGGCGACCATGTGTTTGGTTACCTGGGTCTCTGCACCACTTGTATAATTCCGCACCCCCAAATTCCTTCCCTCTTTTTCTTTCCCTTTTCCTTCTAAATTTTTTCTACTCCTTCCTCTGTGAATAATATTTTGCATCATTATTGAGTTTATGACAGGGGTTTCCCTTGTGGATACCCCCTTACAGTTGTATTGGCGACATGGTTCTGTCTTTCATTCTCCACACTCTATTTCTGATTAAATCGATATTTTTGCCATATCGTATTGATGTATCTAGATACTGTTCGGATGTTGAGGTTATGCACTTTTATGTCCTTTATAATTTGATGGTTGTATACTATGCTTAATGCTGCTTTGTGTCATCTTTTTATAGTTGAGACTTTCTCAGTCTCTATGTTTCTTTGCATGCCTGTATTTATTTCATATTTTTCAAATAAAGCGTTTTGAATCATGAGAACACATTGAGGAAAGACTAAATTCTTGTTTTAAATTCAGTCAAAATTTGTACATGGGAAAACACCTTATAGCTACACGTTGTTACAAAATTATCGTAATTAAATGGATTAACAATTTCAGATCCAGGTGTCAATAAACATGAAGGCAAGGGTGATTAGATCTCCTCAGGAGTTTATAGCTACGAAGAGCAGACAGTAACAAACTGCAGCTTTTATTTGTGATATCACTTGAAACGTCCCTTCGAGACACATAAGCAGTAGCTAAATCTTTACAGGTAAATTTACACGTGAAGCAAAATACCCAAGAGCAGTTAATTTTGGTATCCACTGCCTGATTCTACTCTGACCCGTCTCTGTACACTCATCGACAACAAACAAAACACACCAAGAAAAAAAATTACTGCTAAAGCAGGCATGCGATCAGACAGATTTACAGTTTAAAAGATTCCAGGTGTTGTCCCTCTATTTTGCCACAAGAGGACATGAAAGTTCTCCCCCTCCTGCCTTAGTAAAAGGCTCTCTGAGGCTACTTTTGGGTACTGTACCTTTTGAGAGGTTGTTAGCGGTTTGCCCAGTTGCTGATGAGCAGCCTTCCACTTAGGACATTTTGACCAAACTGTTAGGAGATGCTGAAACCAGCAGTTACCTGAAAGCACGCACATATGACAAACAGGCACTGGATGACCCACACAGAACCGATATGATCTGGTGACAAGCATGAGCAGCTCCCACAGTTTCTTTGTCCACAATCTAGACATCTTTATTACACACCCCTATATCTTCTAGTTGGCTTTAAGCAGCGGGAAAATTGTAGTTATGGCTCCCATTACGGGGCCCCCCTTTTGACTTTTCAACGGGCCCTTCTTTTTTGCAGGAGTAACTTGAACAATAAACGTGGACGGGCTACGGGTCGGGTACCATTAAATCATTCTGGACACCCCACGTTTTTTTTGGGAATCCACCCAACGGGTTCCAGTAGGAAACCCTTTTGGTTTAGTGTTTACAACCCCTTCCCTTTTGGAGTGTGTACTGCTCAGCGCTGGTGTGATAAAACTTTGGGGCCACGCACACTTTCAGTTGGTTACCCCTTAAAGGGAACCTGTCACTTTTGGTTTTTGCCCCCCCTTACAGGGCAGCACAACTAGGGGACAAAACATGTTTTCCCCCAACACTGTGTCCCTTTTCTATAAAGATGCTTGCATTTTAGAGCATTTCCCCCAAAAATTTTTTATTCTTGGGGGTTTACCCCCGCCCACCAAAGGCTACCCCGCCCACTGAGAATTCAAAATTTTTTCTGTCTATTCAAAGTAAGGGTTTGCCCTTTAAAGGGGGCGGGCACCTCAGGGGGGGTCGGGTTTTAATAAAACCCCACTGAAGGGATTTCTGGCGGGAAAACTGAAAATTTGAGCATTAAATCCCAAAAAAACTAAAACATTTTAAACGAAAAAAGGGACACAGCGCTGGAAACAAAGTCGGGACAAAAGCTTTTTCCCTGCCCCAGCAAGGGGGCAAAACCTATGTGCCCGGTTTCTTTTTTTAAGGCTATGTTTTATGGTGTAAAAAAAAATCTGGAAAAAAAAATTGGGTGCGTATAAAACACTGCACAGTTTTTCCCTTTTTAAGTCTATGCAGGGGGTTTACCTTGTTCGTTTACAGAGGTTTTCAAACCCAAAAATGTTGTTAAATCAGACTGAAACCCCGGGGGCCCGGGGGGACAAAAGCCAAAAAGGGTAAAATTTTAGCCCTTTTTGCCCATGGACTACAATTTTTTTAAATTATTTTTCCAATAAAAAGTTGTTTCTTTTTTGAAAAAAATTAAAATGAAAAAAAAAGTTGTAAAGATGGATGAAGCATAGCTCTGTCAACTATTTTTGTAGTGTGGTTGGTTTGTGTCTACATTTTAGAGTATGGTGCTGTCAGGAAAAATCCCCAATTTGAAATTTGGTGGCAGAAATTTTAAGGGGTTAAACCTCTAAAAAGTCCCTATTTACCTCCCTACTTACAGGGGGGCCCTTTATAAATTTTCCTACTTATTGCTGGGTCCCCCAAATATATACTTGTTTTTTTGAGGGGTGGGGGGGGCCCGTTTTTACCTACCCCCTTTAACAAATTTGAACTATGTATACTATTTCCCCGGAGGGAAATAAAAAAAAATTTTTAATTCCTACTGGGGGGGTTTAAAAATTGTTACCTACCTCCGGTGTGGGGGTTCTATATACCTCCCTAATTGGGGCCCAAAAAGGGTTTATCCCCCCAACCCCCCTTTTTCCCCTTTTTTTTGGGGGGGGGTTGGGGAGGGGTTCCCCCCCCCTTTCCCCAAAATTTTGGGGTTTTGGGGGAAAAAGGGGAAAAAAGGGGGGCCCCCCCTTTTTTTTTTTAATTTTTATTTTTTTTTATTTTTTTTGGGGGGGTTTGGTTTTTTTTAAAAAATTTTTTTTTAAAAATTTTTTTTTTTTTTAAAAAAAAATTTTTTTTAAAAAAATTTTAAAATTTTTTTTAAAAAAAAAAAAAATTCCTTTTTTTAAAAAAATTTTTTTTTTTTTTTAAAAAGGTTTTCCCCCTTTTTTTTGGTTTTTAAAAAAAAAAAAGGGGAAAAATTTTTTTTAAATTTTTAAAAATTTTTTTGGGGAAAAATTTTTTTTTTGGGGGGGAAAAAAAAGGGGGAAAAAAAGGGGGAAAAAAAAAGTTTAAAACCCAAAAGGGGGGAAAAAAAAAATTTTTTTTTCCCCCCCCTTTTTTTGGGGGGGGCCCCAAAAAAAAAACCCAAAAAAAGAAAAAAAGGGGGAAAAAGGGTTTTTGGGGGAAAAATTTTTAATTTTTTTTTTGGGGGGCCCCCCCCCTTTGGGCCCAAAAAAATTTTTTTTTTCCCCCCCGGGGGGGTTTTTTTTTTTTGGGGGGGGGGAAACCCCAAAAATTTCCCAAAAACCCCCCTTTTTTTAAAAAAAAAACCCCTTAAAAATCCCAAGGGGGGGGTTTTTTTTTTTTAAAGGGGGAAAAATTTTTTTTTTGGGGGGTTTTTGGAAAAAAGGGGGGGTTTATTTGGGGCCTTTTTTTTTTCCCCCCCCCAAAAAAATTTTGGGGTTTTTTTTTTTTTTTTTAAAAAATTTTCAAATTTTGGGGGTTTTTTTGGCCCCCGGTTTTTTCCCAAAAAAAGGAAAACCCTTTTTTTTAAAAAAATTTCCGTTTCCCCCCCAAAAAAAAGGGGTTTTTTTTCCCCCCCCCCCTTTTTTTTAAAAAAAGAAAATTTTAAATTTTTAAAAAAAAACCCAAAATTTTTTAAAAAATTTTTCCCCCCCCTTTTTTCCCCCAAAAAAAAGGGGAAGGCCCCAAAAAAAAAATTTTTTTCCCCGGGGAAAAAAGGGGCCCCAAAATTTAAAAAAAAAGCCATTTTTTCGTCCGAGTTACATACCTTTTTGGAACTGCTTTTTTGGGAAACTTTTTTGTGGGCCCCCCAAAAAGGGGACCCAAACACCAGATTAACAAATAGAAATGTGTTTTTACATTGTTTTTTAATTTGAGACACGCATCGGGTTCAACGAATGATCCCCAATGTGTGTTCACTGCATTTTTTGGATCCTTTTTTTGGCCCTTTCCCAAGAATTGACATGTAAAAAATTTTCTTGGCCCGAAAGATGAAAGGGGGGCCCCTATAAAAAAACTATGGGGTGGTTCCTGCTGCATCCAACAGCATCCAAAACCCCATGCGTGTTTGGGTACGTGTTGGATCTGTTTTACATCCGATTGCGGGCCCTTTTTTGGATTCGATTTTTTGGTTTAAAACACGGACCCAAAAACCCCGGGAAAAAAATCCCCTTACCCCTGGAACACCCTTTTTAGCTGCGGGTTTTAAAGGGAGATGTCTGTTTCTCCTTTCCGCAACCCAAAAAGACATTACGGGGGTTCTTGAATAGAGTCAAGAGACATTTGTTTTTTTTTAAATAAAACAGAGAAAAACGTCTCTGAAATCAGGCTTCTGGACCTTACTGCAGCACATTTTCACGTTGAATTTTTTTTACCCGCATCCTCCACCATTTGTGACATCTCAGGGGTCACTAGCTTGGGTTTTGGGGTTTCCCCTCGTAGTTTTTTTTAAGGAAACTTGACTATGTATCTTTTTTTGGGGGCAGCATCTTTAGGGGCAGGAGGATGCTGAGCTGATTAAAGTATAATTTTTGTGGGGAAAAGGGGTCGGGTAGGAGTTGGGGCCTAGGGCTTTTTTTGGGGGTAAATTTCATTTTTTTTCAAAAAAAAGCTTGTTTGGGGGTTTTTTGGGGCCTTTTTTCAGGGGGGTTTGTAGCTTTTTTTCTCCCCACCAAATTTTTGGTTTATTGTCTGCCCCAAAGAAAAATTTTGCATGGGTTTGTAATGTTTTTCTACATTGCAAATCATTTGATTTATGGTAGGGAAAAATGCAGCAGAAAAAAAACGCGTGTACTAATACACACTTTTTTGCAAAACATATTACAAAAAGTACATGAATAAAATGTATAAAGCAGCATGCCGTTTTTGAAGCTTTACAGAATATGTGTGAAAGGGTCATTAAGCAGTGCACCATTGACTGGTTGTGACTTGAAGTGCCATTTACTATAATATAATGTCTGGCTTCTGAAGTCATACAAAAACATGTAGTTTTTTCTGGATAATTTGAATTTTAAAGGGGGTTTCCCGCCATAAGGGGTTTTAGGTTCATGTGGATAGGAATTTAAAAAAACAAAGTCTGATAGGTACAGGATCCCCATTCTGGGATCCCCCAAACCCCCTCGGGAAAAAGCTTGTATGACTTGCGGGCGACTCTCCATTCTGTTCTGTGGGAGTTCTGAGTACAGGCAAACACACCGCCCACCTGTATTCGTTTAAAACCATAGGGAAAAAGAATTGGGGCGGGAAACGTTTAAAAGGCTCCCATTCTAAAATTAAATTTCGGGGGCCAATTCCTAATGGCATGCCATCAAACACCCCTGCAATCATCAAAATTTAAACTTTTTTTGCAATGGGTGCTCTTGCCACCGATGGCATTGGGCTGTTTTTAAAAAATTTAAAAAAAAGATTTTTCTTTTTATTTACTTTTTTGGCGTGTTTCACTTAGCTTAGCCAAACACCAGAGAGGATTCCATCAGAGGAATGCTTTTTTTACGCTTTGCTGGGCTGACAGAAATGTTCTTTGGTGTGGGCCCAAAATGTTAGTTCCAAAAGTTTGTAGCCAAAAAACCATTATTTCTTTTGTGGGAGAAACTGTTTGAAGGGCCAAAAACGATTCCAAAAAAAGGGCTACTTGGTAGACAAAACTAATATATTTTCAGAGGGAGGGAGTTCTCATTTTAGTCTGGCACATAGGTTAAGTTCACACCTGTCATCTTGCAGCACATTTCTGGTGCAGATTATACACCAGAAAAACCCAACAGCAACATTACATTGGGTTGTTATAACTGAATAAGTACAACACACTGCGTGTAGTAAAACTGTAACGTCTGAGCTTGTGAATTGAACCATAATTACCCAAACAGTATTTAGTACTATACCATAACATCTGGATTGAAAGGCCTTGAAAAATTGTTGATTAAAGTTCAACTATGACGGATTATGCAGTAGGTACAGAGCAAATATTAAGCTGTCTGCAGCATATTCCAGACCATATTGTTAAACACAATGGCTGTGGGCTGCATGTCACCCATAGAGGAGTTTTCTCACCAAAATCATTAACTTTTAACATGTATGAAAATGTAAATGAAGACTATTGCCAAATATATTGCTGTTTTGATTTTGCTTTGTTCAGGAGATAAAGAAGATTTTTTCCTACTGCTAGAATACACAAATGTCTGTTGGTTATTGACCACCTCTACTTGGTCTCTCTCCTCAGTCATTGCGGCAAGCTGCGGTCTGAATATATCTCTAGCACGGAAGCTAATTTATCTAAGTTAATGACAAGGTTTTAATCATTAGAGCTCTGTAGCCTTGTGCAGTCATGTCACAGGAACAAGAATAGCTAGGAATAGAAGAGCTGATATGCCAATCACTGCTGTAGAATCACACACAGCCTACCAAGGAAGTATACCTTCCAAGTATCCTTATTTTGGAGAAACAGTCCTTATTTTAACCCAGGTCCCTCTTAGCGCTATAAATGTCCCTCTTTTTCATTTAGGAAATAGATTTGCGTCAATAAATTGACTATCTTGCTTTAAAAGATATCTGATTGCTTCCTAGCTGTATTTTAGATATTTAGATAACAACTTACTTAATAATTCATCGTTAGATGCAATACGATCCTAAAAATGTCTATATTCAAATGATTTTTATAAAAATATTTTACTAAAAACCTATTCAATATTATAGTTGTGCATTCAAATTTTTCATCGTTTGTACAGTGAACCATAAGTGTCCCTTTTTGGTTGTCTAAAAAATTTGGATGCATGTGTACGGGCATGGTTCAAGGTGTGTTCTGGTGTGATGTGATTGGTTTGGGTGCAATTGGAGGCATGGTGTGATGTGTCCCTCTTTACAATTTCTAAATATTGGGAGCTATGAGGAAGTGTGAGTCTAAAAATTGCTGTGGCTCTGTGAAAAAGTATTTTTTAAAACAACCCCATTAAGGCTGTTGTAGCCCAAAGGGCACTAGAGTGTCCAAGACATCCTCAGGAGTGCTGGGGTCCTGATCAGAGTTAACTCCGATCTCAGCTCTTAAGCCCCTTAAATGCCATGGTCAATAGCGACTGCAGGATGTAAAGGATATGACGAAGCTGGCTCCCTCTGATAATCATCTCACATCACTGTGCAATCGCTGGGTACCAGTGTCGGACTGACGTACCGGAGCACCAGAGAATCCTTTAGTGGGCCCAAAGACCGACACACATGACACCCGCCTCTTATAATCTCCTGTCTGCTGGTAGTGCCACAGGTCGTAGTATTCCATAAGCACTCGCTCTCCGGATTATGAATTAACCTGACAAGAGCGGTGCTGAATTAATCCTGGGAGGACGCAGCACCAGCAGGAGACATGTCTCTCCAGCAGCCGCATCTTCTGGTTTGGAACAGTTACACATAAAAAAAATAAAACGTTACACATAATTGTTATCGCCACGTCCGTAAAATTCCAATCTATTAAACTATAACATCAGCTATCCCGTTCGCTGTGCAGCGTAGTAGAAAAAAATTCAAATGACAAAATTGTGGTTTTTTTTCTGGTTATTTCACATCTCAAAAAATTGGAATAAAAAGTGATCAAAAAGTCGCATCTATCCCAAAATGGTACCAATAAAAACTACGCTTCAGCCCGGACATTTTGCTTCAAATTATTTTTTTTTCTATTTTCCTTCTCTAAAATCTAGGTGCGTCTTAGAATCCAGAAAATTCGGTAGATCAGACAGTCTAGATATTCACCAGATTTATCAACACTATGGGGGACATGTATGCACGGGGCTGCACCAGGAGTCTGGTGTATTTTCAGCCCAACATCAGACGTAGCCCCGTTCGTGTTACTGAAATCCCTCCCGTATGCCCGTATCAGGCGCATTACAGAGCGCCCGCTGCAATTTGTAATGTGCCTGATTTAGGGGGGTGTACAGGAGGCGGGGTGCACTAGAACCATATGAAGGTATAGATTTATAGCTCCGCTACGGCAATTCTAGGCACATTACAGCTGGAGCAAGTAGAGCACTTTCAAAGTGGTATACCTGAGCCACAAATGTCGTATTAACGCTACAATGTGCTTGATTTATGACCCGCTGTAGAGCGTGTTCATAAATCAGGCGCATTCTATTCCATTATAATGCGGATTAAATTTGGCATTTAAACGCCAAATTTCATACATGTGATCCTATGTCTGATCCAAGTTTTCACTATGTATAAGACAGTATTAATGAATCTGCTTCATTATGTGAACCCAGTCTAATAATTATGGGTAAAACTGCTGCTTGCTACTATCTTTCTCTGATGTTCTGACCCTGGACTACATGTAACACACCAAAGCCTGATGCAAGTATGAATTATGGAGCATTCCTCTGTCTAAACCGGTGGTCTTTAGAAGAATGCCGACACAAGTTCTTCACCAACAAATCGTACATATTTCTAAATCATATTGTCTAATAAATTGGTCTACATTTACTTATACCTGATACTGTGCAGTGAGCGTGCCTAGGACTATGGAGGAGACACATGGTATTATCATTAGTGAAATGTGATTTTTATTATGCGTTACACCCTTACCTAATGTGTTTTCTTTTAATCTTAACCTGCACCCTAGATTAAAGGCTTTATAAAATGTAATCACGTCTTTCCCATTGATCTAGATGCAGCTTTAGTTCTATTTCTAGCGCTAGTAACTTCAAAGTGAACGTGAAAATACTAATTACAAAGCACTGCCTACGAGTTGTGCAGTAAAAATTGTTTTATCTCAATGCTTGCAGCAAAATGTATCATGCCTTACAATTGTCAGTGCAGCAAAAATGACTATGTCCACAAATTGTGCAATTACATTTAGACATAGCAATAACAGCCTAAAAAAGTTGCACAGAGCTGGGATACACTGCCCTACACCTGTATGACAGGCAGATTTCTAGGTCTACAATCAGTGTTGGACTGTGATGCCCAGGACCCACCAGAGCAGTTGATTTTAGGTGCCCACTCAGAAGCCTCACTTCAATTATACAGATTGGTGTGATGACATCATCACACTAACCTGTAATCACGATGGGGCACTGGGGTTTTTGAGGTTCCCTCACCTAATTGTAGCAGGACACCGGTGGTCAACATAAAAGGTCTAAAGATATATGTCCCCCTCCCTGAAAGATACCTTCTATATAAATAAAAATATATAAAAAGTTACAACACAAAATACTAAGTATAAAACCACTAAATAATGGTCGTACAGTTACCAAATAACACTGCTACACAAAAACAGAATCTTAAGGCCAATATTACCAATAATTCCATTAAGATCAAATATCGCGACACCATGACCATCTATCACCACCAAATAGTGAATGGATTATTCCACCACACCATGACCACATATCACCACCATATAGTGAGTGAATAATACCACCACACCATGACCACATACCAACACCATAATGTGACTGGGTAATACCAAAACACCATGACCACATATCACCACCACATAGTGACTGAATAATACCACCACACCATGATCACATACAGTGGAAAGAAGTTTTCCCACTTAAAAAGAATGGAGAGGTCTGCCAGCACATGTCCAGGCCCGTTTAAAGTTTGCCATTGACCATCTGGATGATCAAGAGAAGGTCATGTGGTCAGATGAGAATAAAGTAGAACTTTTTGGTATCAACTCCACTCGCCTTTTTTGGAGGAAGAAGGATAAATACAACCCCAAGAATAGTGTCCCAATCGTCAAATATGGGGGTGGGAACATCATACTTTGGGGATGCTTATATTTTGGGGGGTGCTTTTCTGTAACGGGGATAGAATGATTGCACCGTATTGAAGGGAGGATGGCTAGGGCCATGTATTGCGAGATTTTGGCCAAAAATCTCCTTTCCTCAGTAAGAGCATTAAAGAGGGGTCGTGGCTGGGTCTTCCAGCAGGACAATGAACCAATACACACAGCCACTAAGGCTTCGTAAGAAGCATTTTGAGGTCCACGAGTGGTCTAGCCAGTCTCCAACCCTGAACCCAATCGAAAATTTTGGGAGGGAGCTGAAACTTAATGTAGCCCAGCGACAGCCCCAAAACCTGAAAGAGCTGGAAAAGATCTGTATGGAGGAGTGAGCCAAAATCCCTGCTGCAGTGTGTGCAAACTCGGTCAAGAACTACAGGAAAGATCTGACCTCTGTAATTTCAAACAAAGGTTTCTGTATTGAATATTAGGTTCCGTTTTTCTATTGTATCAAATACTTATATCATGCAACAAAATACAAATTAATTATTTAAAAATTAAACAACGTGAATTTCTGGAATACTCTGCACGAGCTGTGAGAAAATGTATATAGGAAGTACAATTCGCAAAATTAAGAGTAGAATAGCGGAGCACCTTACTGGGATTAAAAATAAACAATATATATATCAGGTGCAACACGCCATTTTGTAGATACTCATGCAGGCTCGACACGTTCATTTAAATGTATTGCTTTAGAAAAAGTAGAAAAACCTATCCGAGCGGGAAATTGGGAAAAAAAGGTCAGAATTTGGCAGGCTTTTTGGATATTGGAATGTAACACTAGGTTTCCCAGTGGTTTTAGTCGTCGAAATGACTTATTATACATTTATTAGTATTTGCATGTATATATTTATTCTAATGTCTGCATTGCAGTAAGGAAATACATTTAAATTTAAATGTTGCATGCAGTATATTAAGGGTTAATCTGTGTGAAGTCTGTACTGTGATACGTGGCAGGAGTTGATTGGTTTTTAGATCTTTAAGTTTGCTAATGTTAGCATGATAAGCTGTGAACAAGGGCCCTGCTGGCCGAAACACGTTGGCGTTCAACATGCTTTTGTAGTCTCTGTGAGCTTTTTAATGGATTAATAAAGAAGTTTTGGATATTTTCACCCGCTGGACCTCCTGAGTTTATATCGGAATATGATAATTGTGTCTGGACGCTGACCAGCAGCCATCCGTGCAAGGTTGATTATCCAGCTACAAACACCGTGGAGAAAGTGAGTGATTTATGAAGGGTGAGCTGCTTTTTACTTGTGCTAGTTTGTTTGTCGATAAAAATTATAGGTTTTCATTCCAATTTTTAGATGTGAGATCAAATAAAATGCAGTTTTGGATAATTTATGCAAAATTAAGGGTTCCTGATATTTGTAAGTGGGAGGACAAACTCTTTTCAAATTGGGATGGAGTGTTTCCGAATCTGGGTATCCCGTAGATTGCATTGGAGAGCTGGAACAAAGTTTGTAAAGCAGTGGTCATTGAGAGATCGTGGAAATCTAATTTCCGTTTCATACACCAGGCAATTTACAGCGTCAACATTCCCCCCCCCCCCCATCCTCAGCCACCACATCGCAAATTAGCCTGTCCAAAATGCCACCATCCTAAGACAGACATGGTCCACGGAATATGGGATTGTGACAATAAACAATCTTATTGGAAACACTTGTTAGTTATAAAACAATCTTGGGATGTCGACCTCCCCCTTTCTCTGGGACCTCTTTTGTTTCATGACCTCTTTGTTGTCACCAGGTATCATAACCTACTGCATATTATCTTGTTAGCTGTGAAGTGGTGCCTTCTGGGTAGGTGGTTGGAGGAAGACATTCCTAATATACAGGAAATACGGGCTCAAGTAAAAGGTTACCTTCGTATGGAGCAAATGGAGGCAGAATAAACTAAAATCACCAAAACAGAAAACCTATTTTTGAAATGGGGCCCTTTTCTGGAGAAATTTTTGAAAAAGGAGGAATTAGTTCTTTTTGTTACCCCTTCTGTCATACCAAATGGTATATGGAAAATGATCTCACGGGTACATTGGAGATCTTCAAGCTCTAGTTCTCCTTGGGTGATCACACGAAAACAGCTTTATTAGGGGGAGGACTTAGGACAGTAAGGCCTGGAGAGCTGCGTTTAAGACGCTGTGTGCAATTTCTTTTCGTTGTTGAGTCTTAGACCGAACAGTGGAAGTGATACACCTGGTACTACTTCAGTTGTAGTTTTATTGTTTATATATTTCAGTTTCTATTGAAATGCTAGGGGAAATTTTTGGATGCGAGACATCGTATTAGGTATGCATATTGATTGACACACTTGCTGTACATCGGACAAATTTTCGAGTGTATAAAAAACGACTTTATTGTTATCCTGGATGTGTAAAACGTTAACCGTCATACCTTGTATGTTATTACATTTTTGTATATGCTTTTGAAAATTTCAATAAAAACATAGTTAATAAAAAAACACAACAAAATTTTGGCCTTTTTAAATTTAATTCTTCTACAGGGATGTATGTTAATATTATTTATTAACATACATCTATGCCCAAGTTTATATAATGCCAGTCTGATTAACGGATCCAAGGTTAATTAACGGATTGTAAGCTTAATACAAAATTCTGTAGAACAGAGCTAAATTTAGGCAGCTTTCTGCTTTTTGGGATACAGAAATGGCTAACAGCCATGTCAGTTCATGTCAGTCCTCCCTGAACCCTAAGGCTATGTTCACACACTGTACTGTGGCGCATACAGCACGCGCCGCAGTACAACGTGTGTCTGATCAGCACGTACTCCCGTGGCACAGGGGGGCAGCCCGCCGGCCCCACAGACATGCATTACTCATGTCACTTATCTCCCCACGCGTACAATACAATCGTATTGTACTAGCAGGGAGAGGAGGCGTAATCCATAGTTCTCCATGAGAACCATGGGTTACTGTAATTTTGGCATGCATCTCGCCTGTATTAGAGCGCAAATACGCGGCAAAATGCACGCCGAAATTAGCCCATGTGAACATAGCCTAACCATATCACCCTGACACCGTCTCCTAACTCAGCCCTGATTGTAATTTCAAAGACAATAATGTTTTCCCTGAGTGCCTAGATCTAGTGATGCCCAATAATCACAGTGCTCTTCAGTAGTGTGGGCCAAATGGGTAGTTTTAGTACAATGATAACATTTACACAGAATTTCTCAAATCAATATGGCTATTACTCAGAAGTACCCTTAATAGGCTACTTCCATCAGAAGGGGGTAATTTTGTTAAAACCAGTATTTCTGAAAAACCCAAAAAATTTTTAAAGAATTTTTGGCAGTAGATTTTTTATTTCGGCAGTCCTATGCAATTATTTTTTTTTTTCCTCTTCTAGCTGTGATAGTAAAAAGATAAAACTCCTAAATGGCAGAGCAGACTAACCTCACTTTACTGTTGGTGCTGCTTATGTAGTTTCATTACAAATAGTAAGTAAAAACCTAGTGATTGTTTCATTGTTCTCCGGGCAGGCATAAACAGGGATTAAACTAGGCCACAGGGCAATAAAAAGATCAATACATGAGAGGATAATGGGTTAATCTTTTTCTGCACTGTCAAGCTTTCTTATCATATTTTCAATGGTTTTGGGGGATGGTTCCGTCTGCAGTTTGCGGCTTTTTTCATTCCCCTTAACCACTGACTAGCAAACCTTCTGCCTGAAAACCGTGCGAAAGATTGTGCATGTTCCAAGAACCATATGTGGCTCTCAAAGAACTGGTAGAGGAAACCAAGAATAGGCCATGTGTAATTGTGGGGGTATCTATAGAAGAACAATGGTGCCTTGATATCCCTAGGATAGAGATCCTGACCATGTAGGTTATATATACATATATAAAGTGGGCAATGCATAAACAAGATGTTATATTGTGTACCTAACAACATTTTGAGGCCCCAGAATTCTCACAATAACATAGTACATATTAGATATGAGATATGAGGCTATTCTTAGTCACATTTCTATTTCTTCTCTTTTACACTAAGATTAAAGATAAGATAGTTAAGAATTAAATAAGTTAGAGAGTTATGTAGAATAAGTAGTATTGCTGACAGTCCAGAGCTGCCCCATGGGAGGAAGTGCAGCCTCATTAATTCTTTGCAGTATATCTCTCTAAGAACAAGCGTGACAACATACCAGTCACCTAGCACTTCCTATAAAATCTGGCGTCTATAATTATGCATTCATTTGTACTCAAAACCATAAGCACACTTTACAAGAAAGGTTAATAAGTTCTAGTCTAGTGGTGGTAACTGTCGATGACTGTGGATATGAATAAAGGGATTGGCCACTTTTGACTATTTTCATTCATTATGTATATATTAGGAATCATATATTTTCCATATAGGTGTATTAAAAATTCTGCTTCTATACCTTTTGTGTAAAGCAATGCCCTTATGTAGAAAAAGAATGGTATAGCCCACTTTCCAGTCCACAGTAATGGCTCTCATTGAGTAACTACAGTGGGGGAAAATAAGTATTTGATACACTGGCAATTTTGCAAGTTTTTCCACCTACAAAGAATGGAGAGGTCTGTAATTTTTATCATAGGTACACTTCAACTGTGAGAGACAGAATCTAAAAAAAATCTAGAAATTTACACTGTATGATTTTTAAATAATTAACTTGCATTTTATTGCATGAAATACTGTATATACTTGAGTATAAGCCGACCCGAATATAAGCCGAGGCACCTACTTTTGCCACAAAAAACTGGGAAAACGTATTGCCTTGAGTATAAGCCTAGGGTGGAAAATGCAGCAGCTACTGGGAAATTTCAAAAATAAAAATGGATACCAATAAAATTACAATGGCAGGTGTAGGCAGTTTAATGACCCCCATAGGCATTTATAGGTAGTTTAATATCTCCATAGGCAGGTATAGGCAGTATAATGTCCCCCATAGGTAGGTATAGGCAGTTTAATGTCCCCCATAGGCAGGTATAGGCAGGTACCATTATGCAGGTATAGGCAGGTATATGTCCCCGATAGCAGGTATAGGTAGGTATATGCTTCCCCCATAGGCAGGTATATGTCCCCCCACAGGCAGGTATATGTCCCCATAGCAGGTATAGGCAGCTATAGGTTGGTATATGTCCCCCCATAGGCAGGTATAAGAACTTATAGGCAGGTATATGTCTCCTATAGCAGTTATAGGTGGGTATAGGCAGTTATAGGCAGGTATATGTCCCCCATAGGCAGGTATATGTCCCCCATGGGAGGTATAGGCAGTTATAGACAGATATATGTCCCCCCATAGGCAGGTATAGGCAGTTGTAGGCAGGTACAGTCTTTAGACGTCGCTGCAGACATCGGAGTTTGCGGCGCCCTGGCGCCGCAGCTGCGCTGGGATCGGGGCTGTACTATACAGCCCTGATCCCAGAGCATCCCCTGCAAGCATCGGGGAGCGGAGGAAACCTCCGCAACCCGATGCTTTAACCCTTTGATTGCGGCGGCGCGTTACCGCACCGCAATCAAAGGGATCCCCTGCTCTGTCAGGTGATCGGAACACCCGGTGACCCGACAGAGCCCGGGGAACGGCTGCACAGTCAGCACTGGGGACTTAGAGTGGCCCCAGAGCTGTCTGTGTAACAAGCCAGGGACCTGGACGCACTGTGTGCTGTCCAGATCACTGCCTGTATCAAAGTGACACAGATTAGAATGTATTAGCATATATGAATATACTAATACATTACTAAGTGTTTAAAAAAAAATAAAAAAAATTGTAAAACAGTTCTCCCTTCAGGGGATTTTAAAAAAAAAAACAGAAAAAGTGTAAAAGAAATGAATAAAAAAATAAATAATAAAATAAAGATAAATATTTAATAAAAAATAGTTATGCATATATTACACACAAAAAAATACCTACACATATTAGGTCTCCACACGACCGAAATAACCTGTAGAATTAATCTAACAAGTTATTAAGTGTGAAATATGAATGGTGTAAAAAAAAATTTAAAAAAACTAAATTTAAAAAAAAATAAAATAAGAAAAAAATTCTGCAATTATTTATAAGCGAATTTAAACTATTCCCTCATAAAGTACAACTTGTCTCGAATAAAACGAGCCCTCATACAACTGCGTCATTGAAAAAATAAAAAAAGTTACAACTGTTGAAACGCAAGAAGGCAAAAACAAAAAAAATGTTCTGGTCATTAACTACTTTTCAGGTGTTCGGCTTAAGGGGTTAAACAAGAAAAACTGTTACGGGTCCTGGTATCTGGTAAATAGCGCAACACACAAGTGAAGCCCAACAGACCCCATTGTGGTCAACAGAGATTTCATTGGGCTCCAAGGTACCAAAGTATGTTTGTAATAAAACAACAAATCAAAAACAATAAAAATATTAATAAATCTGTAACAACTTTGTTTGTACACAATCCTTTATTCCAAAATAGCGGTATACATAGGACCGGGATTCATGGCTGCAGAACGCCTACGATCGTTTCGCGCGATGTGCGCTTTCTCAAGGCATGGCTATTTTGGACTTAAGGATTGTGTACAAACAAAGTGGTGAGTGCCGCCCTATCTTTCTTCTATGTATGTATGGATTCAGTTTGCCACTTCTTTTGGGCTGAGCACCACTATCGAAGAGAGTGAGGATCTATCTCTGTTTACAAGCATATCTTGTGGATGAAGCTGACATGAAAGGCAAGTCGTGATTTGACCCCTTGGTGCCCATCTGTGCTTTTAACTAGATTTATTAAACTGTACAGAGCTTTCTTAGGGCGCATCCCCACGGCAAAGGACAAATCCGGTTTATCCAACCGGTATTTGTCCGGTTTTTGTGCCGTGCACACGGCCGCCAGGGGGCGGCTTTTCTCCGCGATGAGCAGAGAAAAGCCCTCCCCCTTCACATAGACATGTTCATATTCCGTCCGAAAACTGGGCGGAAGAATGAACATGTACAATGTTTTTCGGGAAAACCCGTGCAGTGGGGACTGCTGCGTGGGTTTTCCATAGCAGCCCATGTAAAAGTTTGCGGCCGTTTTTTTAGACGGTTTGTTAAACCACAAACCGTCTGAAAAACCATCTGCCAACCGGTGCCGTGGGGACATGGCCTTTGGGTTTGTTCACACGGGATAATATCAGTGCGCATTTCGCTTCGAATTTGCGCTCTAATACGATCGAGATGTGTGCCGAAATTACGGTAATCCATAGTTCTCATGGACATTTATGGATTACACCTTCTGTCCCTGGGCGTAGAATACGATCATATTGTATGCCCGGGGGGGATAAGTGCGCACTGCGAGTAATGACAGTCTACGGGGTAGGCGGGCTGTACGACCCGAATTACGTCGTGTGAACATAGCCTTACTGAGGAAAGTAAGGCTAGCAACTACAGGTTAGTTTATTGCTTGTGATTTGTAGATTTACTCTATTGAACGACTTTCTGCTTCTGCCATTGCCTGATAAGCCATGCTTTGCTGTTTGATTTACTTCTGTTAATAAGTAAAGCAGTGTAAATAAACTAGATCTCTTATGTTTACATATGCAAGATAAAGAGATGCTAGGGTAGGTCATGCCAAGCAAGTGACTATTGTTTCAGAAGAATATCTGCAGGTAGACTGGGGAATCTGATTCTCCTCCTACTAAAGAAGATCGGCTATCTGCTCTACAACAATCTTGACTGTTTACGTTGATGGCCAAATCTTGCTAGTATTTTTGCTATGTCAGAATACATTCAAACATAGTAGATTTGTTGTAGAAATTTCAGTCAATTTCATACATGTTTCTGCAGTATGTGCATGAATTTCTGCAAACAGCCTTCTGATAAATAGCAGTTACCGGGATTACTGCAACAAATCCACCTCATATGGTACCTTGCAGGCCAAACTGCGCCAAATGGTGACATCCATCAGGATTAGAAAGGCAAGGGGTGCATAATAATAATAATCTTTATTTATATAGCGCCAACATATTCCACAGCACTTTACAATTTGGAGGGTAAACGTACACAGACATTACACATTAAAAGTACTTACAGTTGAGACACAAGTTGTGAGGGCCCTGCTCGCAAGAGCTTACAATCTATTAGGGTTACGGAGAGACGAAGGCAAGAAGTGTTTAGATTTACAATGGTCCAGCCATGTGACATAAATATGGGGTTGTTTAACATAGAATTTGGATGAACCTGCCACCCTGACAGTACATCTATATACAGTTAAGTGCCGAAAATGAGATGAGTGCGCTAGGGAGTGTGTGGGTATGGGGGTGTTAGCATTAGAGATTCTGGTAGGCCAGAGTGAGAAGATGTATTCTCAGGGCCCTTTTAAAGCTATGAGAGTTCTGAATGTGCCTGATCGCCTGCGGTAGCATGTTCCAGAGAACTGGTGCTGATCGTGTGAAGTCTTGAAGACGTGCGTGGGAGGTTCGGATGATTGAGTGTAACCTGATATCATCAGCAGAGCGGAGAGAGCGGGTAGGGTGGTAGACAGAGATGAGGGAGGAGATGTAGGGAGGAGCAACGTTGTGGAGAGCTTTATGAGTGAGAGTGATGAGTTTATTTTGTATCCTGTACTGGATAGGCAACCAGTGCAGTGACTGACACAGGGTAGAGGCATCAGATATGCGGACTGGAAAGAAAGACAAGCCTGGCTGCTGCATTCAGGACAGACTGGAGAGGGGAGATTTTTGCACAGAGGGAGGACCGATAAGAAAGGGGAGTTACAGTAGTCGAGACGAGAATGAATAAGAGCCCAAATTTGAGAGTTTGTTTCCACAGTGAGAAAAGGACGGATTCGGGAGATGTTCTTGAGGTGCAGATGACAGGAGCGGGCAAGGGAATTGGTATAGGGGACGAAAGACAGATCGGAACTAGTAATAACCCCAAGACGGCGGGCCTGCTGCCTAGGAGTTATGGTGGTGCCAAACACTGAGACAGAAAGGGCAGGGTAAGGTCGGTTAGTAGATGGTGGGATGACTAGAAGTTAGTTTTTAGTGGGTTTAGTTTAAGATACAGGGAGGACATGATGTCAGAGACAGCAGACAGGCAGTCCCTGGTGTTTTGTAGCAGGGCAGTAATGATGTCACGGGAGGAGGTGTATAATTGGGTGTCATCAGCGTAGAGATGGTACTGGAAGCCAAAGCTGCTGATGGTTTATCCAATGGGGGCTGTGTAGATTGAGAAGAGGAGAGGACCAGGAACGGATCCCTGAGGAACCCCGACAGCGAGAGGCAGAGGAGAGGAGGTAGAACCTGCAAATGAGACACTGAAGAAGCGGTCAGAGAGGTAGGAAGAGAACCAAGCAAGAGCGGTGTCCTGGAGGCCAATGGCGCTGAGCATGCTGAGGAGAAGTTGGTGATCAACAGTGTCAAACACTGCAGAGAGATCCAGAAGAAGCAACAATGAGTAGTTGCCCTGAGATTGTGCTGTTAGGAGGTCATTGGAGACTTTAGTTAGAGCCGTTTCCGTGGAGTGTAGGGTGTGGAAACCTGATTGCAGAGGGTCAAGAAGAGAGTTAGCGGAGAGATAGCAGATTAGGCGAGAGTAACCAAGCGTTCCAGGAGTTTGGAGATGAAGGGCAGGTTAGAGACTGGTCGGTAGTTATCAGCGCAGGATGGGTCCAGAGTGGCTTTTTCAGTAAGGGAGTTATAACAGCATTTTTAAATGAAAATGTGAAGATCCCAGAGGAGAGAGAGAAGTTACAGATTGCAGTTTTTGTGAGAGATGATAGCTGGAGAAATAGACTGGACAAGGTGGGAGGGAATGGGGTCACTAGAGCAGGGTGTGGGGCGTGCAGACAGCAGAAGCTGGACACTTCTTCTGTCGTCGGGTCAAGAGCTGAGGGGCAGGCGGGGGGATGTGGGGGGAGGGACCAGATGGACTGCTGCTTGGGGTTTGAGGATGAGATGTTTTGCCGTTTTTGGTCAATTTTCTCTTTGAAGTGAGTGGCCAGGTCTTCACATGGAGGTCAGAGACCGGGGCCTGAGCTTTAGGCCTAAGAAGGGAGTGGATGGTGTCAAACAGGCGTGTAGGGTTGTTGTGTAAGGTTGCAATGAGGGAGGTGAAATATTTTTGTTTGGCGCTGTGAAGGGCAGTTTGATAAGTCCTGAGCATAAATTTGTAGTGGAGGAAGTCTGAAGGTAGCTTCGACTTCCTCCACAACGCTCCGCACATCTGGAACATCGCTGCAGATGGCGAGTCTGAGGCGTGTGCCATGGCTGTGGGTGTCTGACTCTGGTGGTGCGGTGTGTGAGCGGTGGTGCCAATGTGTCCAGGGTGGGGGAAAGAGTTTCTTTTATTTTGTTTGCGCCAGGTCAGGGCAAAAGGGGGAAGGAGATTTGGGGGCAGTGAGGACTGTAGGCGTCTGTGAATGCCTGAGTGTTCATGGAGTGGATTTTTTCTGAATGGGAGACGGGCAGGGTATCCAGAGATGGGTGAGAATTAGTAATAGTGAAGGAAATAGATTGTGTCAGAGAGAGTGTAAGGAGAATTATTAAAGTTAGAGTTTGAGGAACGGTTACAGAAAACCTGATCCAGAGAGTTCCCATTCTTGTGGGTGGGAGAGTTAGTAAACTGCGAGAGGCCAAGAGAAGTGGTTAGTGAAAGGATCTGAGAGGCAGAGGGCGTAATGGGGTCATCAAGCGGAATGTTAAAATCACCCATGATGAGAGTGGGTATTTCCGTAGAGAGGAAGTGAGGGAGCCAGGCAGCAAAATGATCCAGAAACTGGCGGGGTGAGCCGGGAGGTTGTACACAACCGCGACTCGGAGGGAAAATGGCTTGAAAGAGTCTGAGGGGGGTGGACCTCAAATGAGGTGAAAGTGAGTGAGGGTGCAGGAGGAAGGACCTGGTAAGTGCAGTGTGGAGAGAGAAATATGCCAACTCCTCCACCCGGCCTGTTCTCAGGTCTGGGGGTGTGGGTGAAGTGTAGGCCGCCATAGGTGAGGGCGGCAAGGGAAGCAGTGTCAGATGGCTGGAGCCATGTTTCTGTGAGGGCTAGCAGGTTGAGGGAGTTGGAGAGAAACAGGTCATGAACAGCAGTGAGTTTGTTGCAGACGGATCGGGCGTTCCACAGAGCACATTTCAAAGGGACTGGGAAAGATGTACAGCGAATATCAATTAGGTTAGCAGGGTTTCTATGGGAGGAGGAGGTGGGATGAGCAGTAATGGAGGATGGGGCGGGGTTAGGAGAAATGTCACCTGCAGCAAGAAGCAGGAGAAAGAAAAGATACAGCAGATGGTTTCGGATGAGTATGAGCGGGTTTTTTGCAGCAATATGTGAGCAGGTGGTTTGGTATTTGAAAAGGGAAAGGAGAGTGTTTTTGATGAACACATTTGGGTGAGGGAAGGAGCGAGGCGCTGATGTGGATAAGATTCTCAGGGGCAATAACTGGGTGGTAGCCAGGAGGTGATGCTGCAAAGATAGACAGCAATAGTGAGCATGGTGAATAGGGTTTTTTTTTTTTTGAGAAGCCTAGATACTTACAAGAAAAGGCGTTCCTCCTAGCCCCCTTCGGCCCACTTCCGGTCTAATTTCGGTTTTATTTCAGATACCTTGATTCAGCTCTATCGATCACTTTCATATCTGGTTCACTACTCTACATGGCTATACTGACCCAAATGGTCAAGACTGACCCAAGCTTAAATAATTTATAACTATCCTATGTGGAGTTCATTGATATAAATCAGTGGCCCCAGCTGCCAGCAATGGGTGGAGTTACAAATAAGAAAACAGAAGGAGATGCTACAGGGGCAGAATGGGCAGGTCACTAGCAATTCAATAAACACAGGGTAATTATACAGGACAGAGATTGGGAGAAATCTATGCATTCAACATACCAGAAACAGCAGAGCAATTATACATATACAGCAGAGGGCAAATGATGGGAGGTGTAGCCACTATTCACAATTCAACATACCAGGAAACACAGCAGAGCAATTATACATATACAGCAGAGACAAATGATGGGAGGTGTAGTCCACTATTCACAATTCAACATACCAGAACACAGCAGAGCAATTATACATATACAGCAGAGACAAATGATGGGAGGTGTAGTCCACTATTCACAATTAACATACTAGAAACAGCAGAGCAAATTTTAAAATATACAGCAGAGACAAATGATGGGAGGTGTAGTCCACTATTCACAATTCAAAAATACCTGTGAAGAGAGAAAAAGATCATGATCAGTTTTCTTGTAAGGGCTCTGGGGTGCTCAATCAATCATATTCGGTTTTATTTCAGATACCTTGATTCAGCTCTATCAATCACTTTCATATCTGGTTCACTTACAGATATGGTTCACTACTCTACATGGCTATACTGACTGCATTCACAAGTATCTGAAATGTCTGGCATTGGAAGCAACACAGCGAGCGTATGGATCTTCGAATGTTAAAGGGGATGTATCGCTTCTTTAGTTCGGCTGATTCACACCCCCGCTCCCTCAGCCCTTCCCCTCCCAGCTGGATGACATCCATCCCCCCTTTACTGTTCATGCTGGCTCCCGAGACTCGCCCCCCCCATCTCTGAGTCCACATGTCACTGTGTCTCTCCCTATCAGTCTTATTTTGTAAGAGCTGTATACATACCACAGGCTGCATTCAATCTAGACTGAGCACTGATATCTTCTCCTCTCACAGCTGGAGATTGTTACAGTTGAATCCAGCTTTCTATGAACGGCACAGATCTCCCTTCTATGCAGGAGAGGCAGGGATCGACACACAATTGTCCTGTTTTCTGATTATAGAAGCCCTGCAGTGTTATTCTGTTTCTTCTGGCTGTGGAGAGTGAAAATGTACCGGTCCCTTACTTTGAGTGAAAGGCAGGAATGCAAGCTCCGTGAATACAGCCGACCGGGGGCCGAACAGAATGTAAATGAGCTCTCAGCTAGTGAAATGCAAGGAGGAGGGATCCAACCAGCACTGGAGATCAGTGTAAACAGAAACCGAAGATAAGGAAAACTGTGATAACAAGACAGCTTTGCTAATGACATCCAAATGCAAAGTTGCTTGTATTCACTGTCCCCTTATTCTGAAGACCATTCAATGAAATGATACAACCCCTTTAAGTTTTGCTCTATGGGAGCGAATCGTGGTGAACCTTTGTTGAAAATATTATGAGATTTCTGACAATAAACTCAGTCAGACAAAGACCCCGTTCACATTAAAGAATTATATATAACAAACACGGAGCGTGCATTATACAGTTAAAACATAACTTTTACTTCATTGTTAAAATACTAAAGCTCAAATTCTTTCCTCTTTTATACCCATGCTCCCAAAGCTTTTAATAAACATGAGGAGCATGAAGTTCTGATGCTTGTCAGTGCCAGCCACACTTATTTGTAAGTGACCATATCTTTTTGCTCATGCCCTACACAGCAGTGCTCAAGATGGATGGTTTCCCTTAGTGGTTGTCTGTTCTTTGCATGTGCTGTGTCACGGTTCATGCCGCGGTCCCAGGCACAGACCGCGGACGTGCCCATGTTCATGCTTTGCCCTTGGCCCCATTCCTGTTTGCTGCTGTCTCGCTCCGTGCCATGGTCCTCACAGGCATGGTTGTGTCTCTGCTGTGTACTGTTTCCCTGCACCTGTGGTCCTGTGTCCATGCAGGCCGGTCATTGCTGTATCCCATGTTTGAATACTCACCTAGCTGGGTTCCTGTCTGTGTCTGCCCACGCTCCCTAAGGGGCCCGCCCGCCGGTCTGGATTTAAAGGGACAATTACATGTCCAATGACCTTCGACCGTCCAGGATAAAAGGAACTTCCTGCCTGTTTGTACCTGCCCGCTATCTTGCCTAGAACTCTGTCATCAGCCTATGGCTACACTGACCTGTGACCCGTCATCTCTGCCAGCACCCGGTGTCCTTGTCCGGCACTTTGGCTGTCACCACGAGTAGTCTACCATCTACCCTCGCAGTGGCCCAGAGGATCCAAAATACCTGGTGTTCAACAAGTCAGTACCTATTGTACCTGTTGAAACGTGACATGCTGATGGCAAAAATGGTTATGTGGGCATAGAAACACAGAGCCATGTGGCATGGGACCATTCTGGGAGCCCATACATTCTAGCGTCTGCAATCCTTCTATGTGAAATGATGAGGCAGTGAGCTGATGGGTCCCTAGTACCCTGTTTCCCCGAAAATAAGACCGCGTCTTATATTAATTGTTGCTCCTAAAAAAGTGCTACGTCTTCATTTCAGGAGGTGTCTTATTTTTCCATGAATAAATTATAGCATGCTATACTAGTGTGTGTAAATATATATATAGAGTCACAAACCATAGGATACATGTATGTAAAGGACATTTTATGGCAGCTGCAGTGACTTATCTCAAAGGATGGCAAATGTGACATGCTGGGACTTGTAGAACTAGAAGTCCCAGCATGCCCCATCAGCCATCCTCTGAGATGTGTGTGTGTCAGTATCATTGCTCTGTTCCCCCCTCTTCTCTCTGTTACTTACATGTACTTTGTCTACTCTCCTTTGGATGTTCAGGACCTGTAGTGACGTCAGTCACATGACCTCCCTTCACAGGTCCTTCAACCCTCTAATGATTTCCACTATGTCTTATTTTCGAGGGGTGCCTTATATTAGGGAATTCAACAAAATATCTGCTATGTTTTACTTTCGGGGGTGTCTTATTTTTGGGGAAACACGGTACACCACAGATTTTAATTTTATCTGAATCCTAGGGATCGAGATACAGCTGGAAGTAGTGCTGCTGGCAGTAGGCCCAGTGCAGAAGCACCGTTTTTCTATTATTACAGCAGCCTTGAAAACTGTGAATGCTAAAGTTCTGTACGGAGAGTCTGGCTGCCCTATCATGTCCTCTTCTGGGCTCATATGCCTTACTTCACTGTACCCACAAATCAGTTTACTACACTAACACATACATGCCAACTCACCCGCTTTTGGCGGGGGGTCCCGCTAATTGAGGTCCCGCCCTCCCGGCAGAGTTGGCATTCCTCCCGCCGCCAGCAGGCAGCGGGGGTTCTTTAAATTACCGCGACGCAAGAGTAGCGCTAGTGCGCTACTCTGGCGCAGCCGGGCGCTCATACAGGCGGGTGAAGTGGCCGCAGCGGCCGCTCACCCGCCCGGTGCGTCTCACTGTGCAGGGAGGAGGCAGGAGTGATCGTTCCCCTCCTCCCCCTGTATGTACAGCGCCGGTGTGCGCGGTGTACATACAGATCAGCGTCGCAGGGGGTGTGTCGAGCGGCTGCACTCCCTCTGCGACGCTGAGGAGATCGGCCGGGAGATGTCCAGAGCTGCAGGGAGCCTGGTGAGGTAAGTGGCTTTTATTATTTTATTTTTATTAGCTATAGGGGGGCACTACCTGGCTACTAAATGTGGCAACTACCTGGCTACTAAAGGGGGCAACTACCTGACTACTAAAGGAGGCAACCACCTGGCTCCCAAAGAGGGCAACTACCTGGCTACTAAAGGGGGCAACTACCTGACTACTAAAGTGGGCAACTACCTGGCTACTAAAGGGGGCAACTACCTGGCTAACAAAGGGGCAACTACCTGACTACAAAGGGGGCAACTACCTGGCTACTAAAGGGGTCATCTACCTGACTACTAAAGGGGACAACTACCTGGCTACTAAAGGGGGCAACTACCTGACTACTAAAGGGGGCAACTACCTGGCTACTAAAGGGGGCAACTACCTGACTACTAAAGGGGGCAACTACCTGGCTACTAAAGAGGGCAACTACCTGGCTACTAAAGGGGGCAACTACCTGACTACTAAAGGGGGCAACTACCTGGCTACTAAAGGGGGCAACTACCTGGCTACTAAAGGGGGCAACTACCTGGCTACTAAAGGGGGCAACTACCTGACTACTAAAGGGGGCAACTACCTGGCTACTAAAGGGGGCAACTACCTGACTACTAAAGAGGGCAACTACCTGACTACTAAAGGGGGCAACTACCTGGCTACTAAAGGGGGCAACTACCTGACTACTAAAGGGGGCAACTACCTGACTACTAAAGAGGGCAACTACCTGACTACTAAAGGGGGCAACTACCTGGCTAACAAAGGGGGCACCTACCTGGCTACAAGGATGCATCTACTTAACTACACGGGGGCATCTACCTGCCTGTAAGGGGCACTACCTGGTTATGGGGGGCTACTACCTGGCTATAAGGGTATCGACCTGGCTTTCTTCCAAAGCCATTATGCAGTTAGGCGGAGTGGGTGTGGCTTTTTGAAGGGGCGTGGCCCCCCTCTTCAATCTCCTGCTTTTTCATTTTCAAAAGTTGGCAACTATGCACTAACATCATGATAGATTGTAAATGTGTGGCTATGGAGGGTCCCTCAACTCGGACCCGCCTCCAATCCCCACCAGAAGAGGCATC
The DNA here is from genome assembly GCA_025379985.1 of Phyllomedusa bahiana. Lineage (NCBI taxonomy): Eukaryota > Metazoa > Chordata > Amphibia > Anura > Hylidae > Phyllomedusa > Phyllomedusa bahiana. The sequence continues at coordinate 40,817 of JAODAL010010330.1, forward strand.
TCAAGTTCTCTGTTTCCTTCTCACTCATTAAAGGGGTTGTCTCACTACATTGATTCATCTTACCTGAGTCCTGTTTTCTTGGTTTCACGTTGAATTCAGGGGCGTGTTTACTGGCTTCCACTAGGCTGCAGTAGAGGCCAGGTCTGTAGCTCTAGCAACCAGTGCTGGCAGCCTATCATTTGAGACTGAACAGGTCTGTAGCTATAGCGACCTGAGGAGCTGATGCAGCCCATACAAGAGGGGATATCTCAGAATTGGTAGGACATTACTAATGGACATAGATTGCAAAGTGACTTGTTTTTGCAAGATCTTTAACATAAAAAGCAATCCCTGTAGTGAGACAACCCCTTTAAGCTGTCTGAATAGAGTGGTGTATGAAAGTTTCAATGGTACAGCACTCTGTAGGGAGTTTATTTGGTTAGAGTGGGTGCTTGATTAATGTAGAATTACAGCACTCCCAAAAACTTTTTGTTCTGAAAAACATAAAGGATTTGTATTAGAAATCCAAAAGTGATCTCTACATTAGTTTGAAGTAGAGAGATGAAAAGTGACTCATAAATGTTGACGTGACACAGCTACAGCCGGCTGCAGTGTACCTCTCCCTGACACCAATGTGACATAAGTACGACTAAGGTCTATGACTGAAACATCACAACGTTTATGTGTCACTTTTCATCTCTCTACTTCAAACTAATGTAGAGCTCACTTTTGGATTTGTAATACTTAATAGGCCATGTCCCCACGGCATGGTTTTTCAGCCAGTTCTCGGTTTTGAAAACCGGCTGAAAAACTTTTACACAGACCTAATGGAGAATTTTCCGCCCGGTGGTTTTTCAGACCTACGGCAGTCTGAAAAACATAGAACATGTTCATTCTTCCGTCCGGTTTTGTGAAGGGGGAGGCCTTTTCTCCGCAAAACACAGAGAAAAGCCGTCCCCCAGCGGCCGTGTGCACGGCCCCATACTCTGTTTATCAGAACAAAAAGTTTTTTGGAGTGTTGTAGTTCTACATTAATCTGCATATATTTTTTTCAACAAGCACCCACTACAAATAGACCCCCAACTGTATCTCCATCTCTAGGATTCAGATAAAATTAAAATCTATGGTACAATAAGGAACCATAAGCTCACTGCCTCATGATTTCACATTAGACTTTGTCTACACAGTTTTTCATCGGATTTTCGGAGGATTCAGTACTTAGAATCCGCTGAAAATCTGACGGTACGCAGTGCTGTGTAGACCGCAATGAAAAATCCGTGCTGTTGTCTACACAGCACGGATTTTTTCTGGTCGGTTTAAAACCTGCTGGATCTTCGGATTCCTGTCCATTTAATGTACGGGGCCTTAATCAGTGGGGATTCCCTACCAATCATACATTTATCATCTATCCTTTTTATGCGATAACGCCGGCCTCAGTGAGCGGGGAGATGGCTGCGCATGCACATCTCTTCTCTGTTTAGGTCTATGGGAGTTCTGAATAGGCACACTAGGCACACTCACTCGGCTATATTCATAACTGCCATAGAAAAGAATGGGAAGAACTGTGCAAGCCCAACCATCTACCTGTCCTCTGAGGCCGGCTTGTAGTGAGCTACAAGCCGGCTGCAGAGGGAGATTTTGCTTCATGGCAAAACCCCTTTAAGATTTTGCTATTGGTACAGAAAAATAAACGGGCATGGTCTAGAAAAACATTGACATTTAAATGTATTTGAAAACTGAGAGGCATGCTCAGTGATTGGTACTTACCGACATGATGGGAAACTCTAGTTATCAGATATTGGTATCAGATGAATGACCTCCTATGATGAGCATATATTTCAGTAGGGGCTGTAAGGAGGTTGTTTTAAAGATACAAAGGGAACACTCCAGGCAAAACTGGTACACTATGTTAGGCCTAAGAGGGTTCTGTATGACACGAGAATTTTCTTTGTGGTAATTGAATCTGTGTTTCATGCACCACCCCCAAGGCATAGCAAGGTGTATCTGTTTTGCACCATATTGTTATTCCACAGAGCTAAACTGCGGCTTTTCCATGTGAAATTTTAAAAATGTTGCTATATGATCATTTATCTGCCACATGTGAACGGTGATTAACATAAAATACACAATTCAATTGCATTGGATATAAATTATCAGTGGATCTGATAAGGATTTAGGTGCAGATTCCATACTGAAATCTTCATCTATTCTGGAGTGTGTGAACATAACATAAGACTCTAACAAATTTTACTCCTTAACAAGTGCTGTAATTATAGCTCATAAGTACAGGTTTGTGACTTTATATGAGACAATTAGCACATCTTCTCTTTTATTTACAAGCTGGAGCAGTGACATCACCAGGAGCCTTTATCTATAGAAATAACACTAGCATTTCCTACTTCTTACCAGGGGTAAAAAGCTTGACATGGAAGATTTATATTGTGTCTATATAACAGGGATGGGTCTCCAAAGCCCCAGGCTGCTCCTGTGTTATTGAGACTTCCTCCAATCCTGCCTATAATAAACTCTGTGCTGCCAAAAAAGCAGCCATACTTCATGGAAAGTGCTTCCTAAAACATATTCTATTGACATAACCTGTAAGGGCTCATCCCCACGGCAGAGGACAAATATCGGTCGTGTTGGCTTTTCTCTGAGATGAGTGGAGAAAAGCCCTCCCTCTTCCCATTGATATGTTCATGTTCTGTCCGAAAACCGGACGGGATAATAAACATGTTCAATGTATTTCGGGCGGTTGAAGAACCGCCGGGTGGAAAACCTGTGCAGTGGGGACTGCTGCACGGGTTTTCCATAGCGGCCTGGTGTGTTAGTTTGCGGCCGGTTTTTCAGATGGACTGCAAAACCACAACCCATCTGAAAAACCGGACGCAAACCGGTGCCGTGGTGACATGCCCTTATCGTGTAGCACAGTTCTTTTCACATGCTGCCAACTGCTGTAGTCCAGCTTAGAGCATGGAGGTCAAGTACTTTAAAGTAGTCCAAACAAAATGGATTCTAATAGAAACAGCTGATGCTTTGATGAGCAAACTTTGGGCAAAAGTATCTGGGTACCCTTCCTACTTATTGAGGCAGGGGTTTCAGCCACACCCAGTGCAAAGAGGTGCATATAATCACGCACATAGTCATGCAATCTCCATGGTAGTAGGACAGATCTTACTGAAGAGCTCAGTGGTGCTCACATAGGTCCTTTGGGCGCTGAAACATGGGACATGTGAAAATCACCTATCCTCTAACATGGCTGCAAAAAGTATGGTGAAAAGCTGTTTCATGTAAAACTCTTTCAAAAGACAAGGGGACATCCCCTTCATCTGGAGAGAAAAGGATTCAATCTCCAGAAGAGAAAAGCCTTCTTCACCATGAAATCAGGAATGAAATCTTCCTTAGGGCAGATTGGTTCTTGCCTTATGGATTCCAAAGTTTTCATCAATAAAGGAAACTAAGTTTTAAAAAACTCCAAATCTCACTCCCTTCATTCACATTTTTCTCCATACTTGGTTGAACTTGATGGACATATGTCTTTTTTTCAACCGTACTATGTAACTACTACAGATTACCAAACTGCATTTGGGACATCAGTACAACTGTGGGCCTCATGTATCAAAACTGTCTACATTGGTCACTCAACATACAATATTAAACCTTTCCTGCTGGTGGGATTTTTTTTCACATCGTTCATTATTTCCTCTCTGCCTTAGACATCATTTTTTCATTTTTCTGTCTACATAGCCTTACGAGGAATTGTTTTTGTGGGACAAGTTGTACTTTTAATGGTGCTATTAACCTTAACATATCATGTCCTGGGAAAGCCCCCAAATTTGTGTGACGGGCAATGAAAAAAAAAAACTGAATTGCGCCATGTTTTTTGTTTTTATGGTCTTCACTGTGCAATGTAAATGATATATTACCTTTATTCTGCAAGTGAGTACAACTCTAGGGACACGAAGGACAACATGTATGAATGGGGCTGCGCCAGTTTTCTGCCGTGCCTCCAGCCCAAAAAACTGTTGTAACCAGACTTGTACAACGTACCACATTTATGAATGTGTCATGACAAAATGTGGCACAAAACTGTTGTACCAATCCATACCAATTTCATAGTGGCGAGGATGAGATAAATTTTGCAGCATATAACCTATACACCACTTTTTGGCACATGTGTCTCACAACGGCACACATTTATAACTTGCTGTGAGACACTTTCATACAAAATGATGAATGCTATACTAACTTACTGAGAAGTACGACAGTCGAGGGTGCGCCACTTTTAGGCTGGGTTTACATTATATTTACTATGTTTGAGGTTATCATCACCACGTAGTGACCAATTAATACCGCCACACCATTACCACATATCGCCATCACACAGTGACTGAAAACTAACAATACATATCATTAACATATAGTGACTGAATAATACACAATAACATTACTAATATAGACCATTAAAGTAAGACCAATATCACCAGCATACAGTGGCGATATAGTGGTTGATACTAGTTGTACACAGGTGCCCTGGACACATATAAGTGATTACAGAAAAGTAACAACGAAGGATTCACAGGTGACGTCTTCTTTGACGAGTTGTCCCTTTTCTTCTCCATCCGGTCCAGACCACCATGACGTCTTCTCCCAGCCACAACTCGTCCCTGCAAAATTTACCACACACACATCTTAGACTTCCAGCACTTTTCTATTAATTCCCACTTCTATGGTGCCCCAAATGTTAAAAATGGACCCCCTTGTGCCACAAAACAGTAAAAGTGCCCCCAAATGGCTATGGGACTCTCATTGGTGTACCCACTTTCTCAGGTTTTAAATCAGTGCAGTGTGCTTTGAAGCAGGTCTCTTCGCTCCCTGAAGTGTGCTGGTCTGAATAGGACCCAATAGAGGTAACGTTAGCGTAGGACCCACTTGCCTGAGGTCCCGGTGAAGTTTCGGAAGTGGGCTTAAGCAGTTCTGGCCAGAAGTGTGAACAAAGAACCTAATTTTTTTCCATATATCCTAGTTAGCAGTAATGCTTTTTCCAAAGTTCCTATGTCCCTTTTGATAGTTTCTTTAGTCCATGATGTGCCACTGTTTTTTGAATTTGAATGACTATATGTATTGTTGCCACACCAGAGTGCATTTATGCTTTTTTTAAACAAAGTTTTTTCATGTGCAAAACCAAACGTTTTTTTTTTTTACATTATGTAAGGGAGTGGTGGCTGACTCCATTTTGGTTTTTTGTACTCCACCCACTTTCTCAGGTTTTAAATCAGTGCAGTGTGCTTTGAAGCAGGTCTCTTTGATCCCTGAAGTGTGCTGGTCTGAATAGTACCCAATAGAGGTAACGTTAGTGTAGGACCCACTTGCCTGAGGTCCCGGTGAAGTTTCGGAAGTGGGCTTAAGCAGTTCTGGCCAGAAGTGTGAACAAAGAACCTCATTTTTTTCCATATATCCTAGTTAGCAGTAATGCTTTTGTCCAAAGTTCCTATGTCCTTTGATAGTTTCTTTAGTCCATGATGTGCCACTGTTTTTTGAATTTGAATGACTATATGTATTGTTGCCAAACCAGTGTGCATTTGTGCTTTTTTTAAACAAAGTTTTTTTTAGTCTTATTTTGTGTCCTCATATAGTAGGTTAGTAAACTCCTCATATAGTAGGTACGCACCCCCCAAAAAATTATGTAGGCAGATAGGTAAACCCTCAAGCATATGGGCTTCTGGCAGGTAGGTATATAGGCCCCCTGGAAGTAGATATAAAGGCCCCCTGCAGGTAAGTATATAGACCCCCTGTAGGTAATTATAGACCCCTGTAGGTATTTATATCCCTCCATAGATAAATATATAGACCTCTGTATGTGTAGATTTATAAGCTCCCTGTAGGTGGGTATATAGAACCCCTGTAGGTAGTCATATAGACCTCCTTGTATGAAGGTATATAGAGATCCGGTTGATTGGTTGAACCCCTTTAGGTATATATGCCATCTGTAGGTATATAGAGCCCCTGCAGGTATATATGCCTGTGGAAAAAAATATATACAGTGGAAAAAATAAGTAATTGATACACTGGTGATTTTGCAAGTTTTTACACCTACAAAGAATGGAGAGGTCTGTAATTTTGATCATAGGTACAGGTGTTCTGTGAGAACACAGAATCTAAAAAAAAAATGGTATGATTTTTAAATAATCAATTTGCCTGTGTATGGCTCTCACAGACCTGTTAGTTTTTATTTAAGAAGCCCACCTACGCTGCACATTAACTGTATTAATTGCGCCCGTTTGATCTCGTCCACACAACCAATCACACTCTAACCTCTTCACCATGGCCAAGACCAAAGAGCTGTCTAAGTATACCAGGGACAAAATTGTAGACCTGCACAAGGCTGCTATGGGCTACAGGACAATAGGCAAGCAGCATGAGAAGGCAACAACTGTCGGCACAATTATTAGAAAATGGAAGAAACACAAGATGGCTGTCAATCTTCCTCGGTCTGGGGCTCCATGCAAGATCTTGCCTCGTGAAGTAAGGATGATGCTGAGGAAGGTCAGGAATCAGCCCAGAACTACACATGAGGACCTGGTCAATGACCTAAATATGGCTGGAACCACAGTATCAAAGATTACCGTTAGTGACACATTACATCATCATGGATTAAAATCCTACAGAGACCACAAGGACCCCCTGCTCATGCCAGCACATGCCCAGGTCCATTTGAAGTTTTCCAATGACCATCTGGATGATCCAGAAGGTCATGTGGTCACATGAGACCAAAATAGAACTTTCTGGTATCAACTGCACCCACCGTGTTTGGAGGAAGAAGAAGGATGAGTACAACCCCAATAACACTGTCCCAACCATGAAACATGGGGGTGGAAACATCATACTTTGCTTTTCTGCAAAGAGGACTGGATGAATGCACCGTGTTGAAGGGAGGATGGATGGGGCCATATATCGCTAGATTCTGGCCAACAACCTTCTTCTCTCTCAGTAAGAGCATTGAAGATGGGTCATGGCTGGGTCTTCCAGCAGGACAATGACCCAAAACAGGCAGCAAGGAGTGGCTCCGTAAGAAGCATTTCAAGGTCCTGGAGTGGCCTAGCCAGTCTCCAGACCTGAAGTTTCAATGAAAAGAAAATAAACACATGAAGGTAGTGGAATATCTTTACTTTTCAATATACATGCTGTTTATTGTGTTCTATGAAACCATTAAAAAGGGTTTGTAAGGGATACATTGCCTAGGTCGTAACGTGATAATACACTATACCCCCAAACAAAATTTCCCAAAATAACCAATTATGGTAATGTCACTCAAAATATACATAAATCCACAAACAGAAAAAACTGATGACTGAATACCATAAATTAATACCAAAATTGTATTCAAACTAAAACACAATCTACAACAAAGGACAATGAAGAACATAAAGTAAATATAACTGGATGACAACAACATGGTACAGTTGCCACAAGATATGGAGACAACCTGTTTAGGTCTCATCTTTATCATATAATATAACTAGTATCATTAATTAGCAGACCACGCAGGGGTAAGAGGGTACAATCAAACTAAAACAACCTTAGATATTCATTTTACCCATAGTAAAGAGCTCCACATAAGTTGCCGATTTACGTTATGTTCTTCATTAGCCTTTGTTGTAGATTGTGTTTTAGTTTTAATAAAATTTTGTTATTAATTTATGGTATTCAGTTTTTTCTGTTTGTGGATTTATGTATATTTTGAGTGACATTACCATAATTGATTATTTTGAGAATTTTTTTGGGAGGTATAGTATATTATCACATTACGACCTAGGCAATGTATCCCTTACAAACCCTTTTTGTGTTAATGGGACTTATATACCTATTGGTAGTGGTCTATATACCTACCAAACTAGTGGGGGCCTATATAGGAACAATGGGTTTTTCCACATACCTCACAGCAAGCACCTGGCTTTCCTATCATAGAAAAGCGGGTGGCTGTGGGGCTGAGGCGTCACCATGCTTTCCTTTATAGACCACCATTTGGCTGGAAGGTACATAAACCCCCCCAGTAGGTTGGTAACTAAAATGTTTGTGTGGTAAATTATACAGAGAAGAGCCGTGGGCAGTAGTTTTTTTCTGTTTGTGTATTTATATATAAGTCCCATTAGTAGGTAGTTAGGTAGGTATACAGCCCATGGTCAGGGCCGCCATTAGGGGGGTAGAACTCCTAGTGCCGTATGGGGCCCGGCCAGAGGGGGGGCCCGCCGTCGCCGCCAGGCCCCGCCCCCTTGCTCCACAGTAATGGTACAGAGATTAGACCGTAGGTCTTCTCTCTGTACCATGTGAAGCAATGTGCTGTCAGGAGAGGGCCCACGCTGCAAGTTAAACACAATAGGTTTACATTCCATAGAGTCTTCTTACTTCTGCAGCAGCTCCTGCACGAACGGAGCAGTCGCCCCCTCCTCCCTCTGGCTGCTGGTGACGTCATCTAATGTAATCAGTGAGTCCGGCCCTGTGGGCGGGGCATCACTGATCTGCCGGCAGCCAGAGGGAGGAGGGGGGTGACTGCTCTGTTCGTGCAGGAGCTGATGCAGAAGTAAGGAGATGACTCAATCTATGGAATGTAAACCTATTGTGTTTAACTTAACTTGCAGCGCGGGCCCCTGTTTTTATCATGGCAGGCCACTTCAAAGTCCTATGGGGCCCCACTGAAGGCCCCAGGGATGTGAGGCCCCTACTCAAGGCCCCAGGGATGTGGGGCCCCTACTCAAGGCCCCAGGGATGTGGGGCCCCTACTCAAGGCCCCAGGGATGTGGGGCCCCCACTGAAGGCCCCAGGGATGTGGAGCCCCCACTGAAGGCCCCAGGGATGTGGGGCCCCCACTGAAGGCCCCAGGGATGTGGAGCCCCTGCTGAAGGCCCCAGGGATTTGGGGCCCCCACTGAAGGCCCCAGGGACGTGGGTCCCCCACAGAAGGCCCCTGGGACGTGGGGCCCCCCCTGATTGCCCCAGGGATGTGGGGCCCCCACTGAAGGCCCCAGGGCTGTGGGGGCCCCACTGAAGGCCCCGGGGATGTGGAGCCCCCCGAGGAAGGCCCCAGGGATGTGGGGCCCCCCGCTGAAGGCCCCAGGGATGTGGGGCCCCCCGCTGAAGGCCCCAGGGATGTGGGGCCCCCCGCTGAAGGCCCCAGGCATGTGGGGCCCCCCGCTGAAGGCCCCAGGGATGTAGGGGCCTTGAGCTGGGTCCCACAAATCCCAGGGACCTTGAGCGGGGTCCCACAAATCCCAGGGACCTTGAGCGGGGTCCCCACATCCCTGGGGCCTTCAGCGGGGGCGCCCCATCCCAGGGGCCATCAGCGGGGGCGCCACATCCCTGGGGCCGTCAGCGGAGGCCCCTACATCCCTGGGGCCTTCAACGGAGGCCCCTACATCCCAGGGGCCTTCAGCGGGGGCCCCCACATCCCTGGGGCCTTCAGCGGGGGGGCCCCAAATCCCTGGGGCCTTCAGCGGGGGGCTCCACATCCCTGGGGCCTTCAGTGGGGCCCCCACATCCCTGGGGCCTTCAGTGGGGGCCCCACATCCCTGGGGCCTTCAGTAGGGGCACCACATCCCTGGGGCCTTCAGTGGGGGCCCCATATCCCTGGGGCTCAAGGCCCCTAAGATTTGTGGGGCCCTGCAAATTCCAAGGGCCTTGAGCTGGGTCCCACAAATCCCAGGGACCTTGAGCGGGGTCCCACAAATCCCAGGGAAATTGAGCGGGGTCCCACAAATCCCAGGGGCCTTGAGCGGGGTCCCACATATCTCAGGGACCTTGAGCGGGGTCCCACAAATCCCAGGGACCTTGAGCGGGGTCCCACAAATCCCAGGGGCCTTGAGCGGGGTCCAGCAAATCCCAAGGACCTTGAGTGGCCCCTCACTGGACCTGTGGAGCCCCACACGGCTGAGGGAGAGGAGGCCCTTGAATGAGCCCCACACAGCAGGGGGAGGTAGGGAAACTTGAGTGGGGCCCCACTCAAGTTTCCTCCATGTGGGGCCCCACTCAAGTTCTCCCTCTACCAACAGGTGGGCCTAATACCTGGCTACCTACCTACGAGGGACCCTATAAAACTAACGACCAGTGCACCAAAGGGGTAATTATTACTATTTGGGGCACTATGGATGGGAAGTTTGTACATAGGGGGTGGTATTATGATAAAGTGAGGAGTCTCAGGTGTTTGTGTTGTGAATTCTGCAGGGAGAAGTCCTCATGGTGGCCTGGACCGGATGGAGAAGAAAAGGGAATGTGAACGACCTTATCAGATATCCCCTGTGACAGGGCCGTCTTAACAGCATTATGGGCCCCTGGGCAGAGCTGTGCACTGGGCCTCCCAACCAGACTACGCAGCAGCTCCTAAGTTATATAAATTGCTGCGTAGTCTGGTCTGGGGGCACAGGATGGCTGTCCATGACACATATAGCCCCTCCATCATGTGGCCAGCCATCCTGTGCCCCCAGGTCAGACTGTGCAGCAATTTATATGACTTAGGAGCTGCTGTGTGGACTGGCCTGGAGGCACGGATGGGCACACACTAAGTCATGTAACTTCTGCTTGTGGTCAGCCAGCCATCCTGACCAGTGTCACTGTCCCCCAAAGTCTCTCTTATCATGTAGTAACTGCTATGGGGCCCGGCCATTACTATATGATAAGAGAGACTCTGGGGGACAGTGACACGGGTCAGGATGGCTGGCTGACCACAAGCAGAGGTTACATGATAGTCATGTCACTGTCCCCCACCCATTTGGCCATGTCACTGTCCCCCACCCATTTGGCCATGTCACTGTGACATGGCCAAACGAGAGGGGGACAAGACAATGACATGGTCATATAGGTGGGGGACAGTGACATTAAGTCACTGTCCCCCCAAATCGGGACATACCTCGTGTGGCTGGCCTGGTGCCCGTCTGCTGCTGCTGTGTGGTGCCCGGCTGATCTGAAGAGGGCAGAGCCGGGACCTAATTTGTAAAAAAGGTTTCCAGAAGGGGCCGGGACACTGTGCGGCTGCGCTGCCGCACCAAAACTACATTTCCCAGCGGCCCGGCGGGGGATGGAGGAGACTGCCCGCCGGCCGCCGGGAGTACCTGTGGCTGATTGATGCCACGCCTGCGCTTTAGAGTTCACAGAGCAGGCCGGGGCGGCGCCACCTATCTTCACTACGGCGCCGCCCTGCCTGGGCTGTGAATAGTACAGTGCAGGTGCGGCATAGCAATGATAGCAGGGGCCGCCGCGCGGGGCCCCTGCTCAATTGCCGTGCCTGCGCTGTACTGTTCAAAGAGCAGGCAGGGCGGCGCCGTAGTGAAGATAGGTGGCGCTGCCCCGGCCTGCGCTGTGAACTCAAAGCACAGGAGCAGGCAGCGCGTAAGAAGGGGCCGACGCCGACCTGCGGTGAGTGAATCCAGTGGGCTGGGCAGGCAGTCGCCCGGGCCCCCAGGGGCCCCCCTGGGCTGGGGGGCCCCCGGGCACTGGCCTACCTGGCCCAATGGAAGAGACGGCCCTGCCCTGTGAGTCACTAAATGTAACTGTGTTAACTTATATCTGCCACTATGGGCCACATGTAGGAAAACTGTCTAGATGTAGGACTTTCCTTGTTGCCCATAGCAACCATTAAGAGCTCCACTTTCATTTTTTATAGTGCTCTGAAAAAATAACGCTGGGAACGCTGATTGATTGCTATGATCTCTGATTGGTTGCTATGGGCAACAAAGTGAGATTTAGACCTATACAGTTTTAATGCATTTCCCCCTATATGGTCACTGTATGGCGGTAATATTGGTGTTATTGTATTGGATTATATTCAGTAACAGTATTGTGGCATTATTCTGCATCTCTATAGTGGAGATATGTGGTGATGATGTTGTGGTATTACTTTGTCTTTGTATATTGTTGTTGTTTATGGTAATATCGGCCTTAGTACACTGGTTTAGTCAGTAACATTATAGTGGTATTAGTCACCATACATAGTGATATGTGGCGGTATTGTATTAATTGGTGTTTTGTCTGGTTATATTGGTCTTGGTATGCTGGTTTGGTCAGTATATCGTGGTGACATGTGGTATTTGCTGGCCCTTGTATACACACTGACCCACACAATATAGATAAACTGTATGCTGGAAAATTCAGCAAGAACTCAGTCCAAAGACAATGGCGCAATTGCATCTTTTTTTTTCTGGGGTTGGGTTGTAGGACGTGGTTGGTGGGGGCCTGGCAATTGGGTTGACAGGGGGTGGGGTTGATAGGGGGCGGGGTTGACAGGGGGCGGGATTAACAGGGGGCCCAGGCGCTTTAGCTGTAGGGGGCCCTGAAATTTCTGATGGCGGCCCTGCCCATGGTAGACAGGTATAAAAGTGCCCTTGGTAGATAGCCCGCCTCAGTACATAGACAGGAATATTTGCGCCCCCTGTAGGTAGTTTATATAGTCCTCCCACAGTAGAGAGGTAGGTATAGTATGTAAGTAGGTACACAGGGGCCCCTGTAGGTAGGTATACAGCAAATTTCAATAGCCAGGAAAGTTTATAGGGCCCCTCAGTAGGTAGGTAAATAGGTCGTTTCAGTAGGTAGGTATTTAGGTAGGTATATAGGTCCCCTAGAAGGTTGTTAAGTATATTGGTCCCCCAGTATGTAGGTAGGTAGATAGTTAGGTTCCCCTTCCGGGTAGGTTTACTGGTCTCCCAGTAAATTGGTAGTTGTATAGGGCCCCCCAGTATGTAAATAGGTCCCCCCAGTAACTTGGTACTTATATAGGGTCCCGCAATATGTTTGTAGTTATGTAGGGCCCCTCAGTATGTAGGTAGATATACAAGCCCCCCCCAACCCCCACTAGGTTGGTGGTTATATGAGACTCCCCATTATGTAGGTAGCAATATATGTCCACCAGTAGGTTATAGGGCCCCCAGTCTGTAGGTAGGTCTATATGTCCCCCAGTAGGTTATAGAGCCCACAGTCTGTAGGTAGGTCTATATGCCCCCAGTAGGTTATAGGGCACCCAATTTGTAGGTAGGTCTATATGCCCTCCAGTAGGTTATAGGGCCCCCAATATGTAGGTAGGAATATATCCCCCAGTAGGTTATATAGCCCCTCAGTATGCAGGTAGTAACAGATATTTTCCCCCAGTACATTATAGGGCTCCCCAGTCTGAAGGTAGGAATATATATCCCCCAATAGGTTATAAGGCTCCCCAGCCTGTAGATAGGTATAGATGTCCCCCAGTAGGTTATAGGGCTCCCCAATAAATAGGTAGGTATATACGTACCCCTGTAGGTGATAGGGCCCCCAGCATGTAGGTAGGTATATGTCCTCCAGTAGGTTATAGGGCCTCCCAGTAGGTAGGTAGGTCTATAGAGCCAATAAAAAATAAAAAAGCTAATTGTACTCATATCTCTTCATCCCCCTGACGAAGCACTCGCTGCTCTCTCTCGCGGCGTGACATCATCATGCCACGCAAGCAGCATGATGACATTCTTACACTGTCTGTGCTGCATACTCCAGAGGGCTGCAAGCCTGTTTGTGACCCCCTTGAGTACTTTGTGGTGTAGGGAGCCCTTGCTCTCTGCTACGCGGTAGCTTTCAAGTGTATGCATGTCCAGAGGATGTGTATACTGTTAAAAAAAAGACTGCCGGAGCTCTGGGCCCACGGCAGCGACCTGGAAGCCCTGAGGGCAGATTGCAAGTTCGGTTTAAAACAATAATATTTATTCTCATTACTTTGTAAAAAATATCTTCTTTACACAGTATCGAAGGATTAGATCAGACTATGGCAATAAAATTTGCAGTATGCTACAGAGGAAGGATGATGACGGCCATGACTCCTAAAGCGTGAATTCCATGTAATTGCTGCTCCTACAAGACAGAATGTAAGACTGTTACAATTTGATTGCCATAGTCTGATCTAATCCTTTAATACTGTGTATAGAAGATATTTTTTACAAAGTAATGAGAATAAATATTATTGTTTTAAAAGAGAGATAATGCATATGAACAATTCTCTTTGATGTGAAACACATGAAAAAGACTTTACAATATTGAGAGGTGGTGGATGTGAGTAATTGAGATGTAACGGAGTGGGACCTCCGAATACCACCTGGTCCACAGTGATCGATTACAAGTGCTGTGAATGGTAAGGCCTCGTTCACACGGCTTATTTGGGCGCGGATTGGAGACGTACTGCGCGCCGTATTTGAGCTGCAGTACGGCTCCAATCCATCCCAGTAACTACGGTAATCCACAGTTCTCAGAGAGAACTATGGATTCCGTCTCTCCTCCCCGCTCGGCGAATCCGCCGCGGGGGGAGAAAGTGATATGTGAATTAATTACGGCTCGTAAGCGCCGTAGATATTGACAGTCTATGGGGTCGGCGAGCTGCCGGCCCCTCGCCCCACTGCACGGCTGCCGGCGTAATTGCAGGGCGAAATCCGTCCCCGCAAATACGCCGGCAATAAGCCGTGTGAACCGGGCCTTAAATTGAAGATTGCAAGTTCGGAGCAGCAGAATATAAAACTGCTTAGCGACGCCCAGGGGCGTCACCAGGCAGATTCATTCGGGGCACGAGCCCCGAATGAATCTGCCTGTGCCCCGAATCTCGGCGGCTCCAGGTCGCTGCCGTGGGCCTGGAGAACTCCTTTGTGCGGGCGGCGCCCGCCGATCTCTCTGACTGTGCAGCCGTTTCACAGCGGCCGCGCAGCAGAGTCGGGGAGGAGGCAGGACGGATCGTTCCCGTCCTGTCTTCTCCCTTGTATGTACGGTGCTTGGTAAGCACCGTACATACACCTCAGCGTCTCAGGCGGCGTGACACGCCGCTTTCATCACCCCCCTGCGACGCTGGGATCCTCTAAGCTGGTAGCTCTGCCGGCCGAGGAGGACCCGGGCCCCGCGAGACGGCGTAAGCAGCGTGATGACATCACGCTGCTTACATAATTCTCAAGCTGAAGGACCTGGACGTGCGGAACGTGATGAGGTTAGTAGGTTTTTTATTTTATTTTTATTAGCTAAGGGGGCATATTATATGTGACTACAGGAGGCATATGTGGCTTAGGAGGCATATGTGGCCAAGGGGGCATATTATATGTGGCTACAGGGGCATATTATATGTGGCTACAGGGGACATATGTGGCTTAGGGGGCATATGTGGCAAAGGGGCATATGTGGCAAAGGGGACATATGTGGCAAAGGGGGCATATGGGACTAAGTTGGCATATGTGGCTAAGGGGGCATATGTGGCTTAGGGGGCATATGTGGCTAAGGGGGCATATGTGGCAAAGGGGGCATATGTGGCTAAGGGGGCATATGTGGCTTAGGGGGCATATGTGGCAAAGGGGGCATATTATATGTGGCTAAGGGGGCATATTATATGTGGCTAAGAGGGCATATGTGGCAAAGGGGGCATATTATATGTGGCTAAGGGGGCATATGTGGCTAAGGGGACATATGTGGCTAAGGGGGCATATGTGGCTAAGGGGGCATATTATATGTGGCAAAGGAGGCATATGTGGCTAAGGGGCATATTATATGTGGCAAGGGGGCATATGTGGCAAAGGGGGTATATGTGGCAAAGGGGGTATATGTGGCAAAGGGGGCATATGTGGCTAAGGAGGCATATTTCGCAAAGGGGGCATATTATATGTGGCTAAGGGGCATATGTGGCAAAGGGGGCATATTATATGTGGCTAAGGGGGGCATATTACTGGCTAAGAGGGGCATATTACCTGGCTATGGGGGACATATTACCTGGCTAAGGGTGCAGTAACCTGGCTACAGGGGACTAATAACCTGACTACAAGGAGCATATTACTGGCTACAGGGGACATATTACTGGCTACAGGGGGCAGTAACCGAGCTACAGAGGGCAGTAACCTGGCTAGAGGGGCTAATAACCTGGCTAGAGGGGGCAGCAACCTAGCTAGAGGGGGAAACTACTTGACTAAAAGGGGCTACAACCTGGTTAGGTGGACTATTACCTGGCTATAGGGGGCAGATATTTACCTACATGGGGGTAATTATTACCATTTGGGGCACTATAGATGGGGATTTTGTATAGAGATAGGAAATTGTAGAGAAATACTGATAAAATGAGGAGTCTAAGATGTTTGTTTTGTACATCCTACAGTGAAGAGTCGTTGCCAGGAGAGGACGTAATGGCGTCTGGGACAGATGGAGAAGAAGAGAAAGAGAACAACTCTTCAGAGACGTCTCCTGTGAGTCACTAAATGTAACTGCAGTGTAATCACTTATATTTCTCCTGAGCCTACATACAAAGGTTTTTCTCTGTAAAAATACATCCACAGTTCACAATGAGACACAAAAAATTCCATGTGAACCCAGCCCTACTCAGAAAAACTTAAGGCCATGTTCACACGGCTTAAAATGGGCCGTATTTCGGTCCGTAATTACGGGCCGAAAACGGCCCATTCATTACGGTAATTCACAGTTCCCATAGAGAACTATGGATTACATCTCCTCTCCCCACCCGGCAAAGCCGCAGGGCGGGGAGATAATTGACATGTCACTTTCTAGCGGCGTATACGCGCCGCTA
Source organism: Phyllomedusa bahiana (assembly GCA_025379985.1). Taxonomy (NCBI): domain Eukaryota; kingdom Metazoa; phylum Chordata; class Amphibia; order Anura; family Hylidae; genus Phyllomedusa; species Phyllomedusa bahiana. The sequence goes on from JAODAL010010330.1 coordinate 57,338, forward strand.
GCAGTGATTCTCTATGGGCCGGCGAAGTGCCGGCCCCCCGCTCAATTCCCCGCCCCCGTCCACATGGCGTAATTGCGGGGCGTAATTACGCCCTGCAAATACACCGTGTGAACATAGCCTAAGGGCCCGAGCCCCGGATGTTTTGGCGACGCCCATGATTTATTTATGAGCTGTGACAGCCCTGCCCACCCGTTGTTTATTGATAGGATGCTACCTATTCACAGTACTAGAGAGAATAAGTGGCAGGTGGGTGGAGCTAAACCATTTTGCTCTGTAAACTGGGCTTATCTCTGGGCAGTAAATGCTCTGAAAGTTCTGTATCTTACAGAATAAGGAACACACTGCTGGAAACAGCATGTCTGTCAATAGCTTAAACGAAAAATTATATAGAAAAAGCCCTGCACCATTTTCTTGATATTAAAAATTAGATAGAAATTAAAATAGGAAATGCACGATGACAATTACCAGCGCTTACGCATTTCTGACCAACATAGTCCTTGATCACTGCATGCCCTGGTGCTGAGATCAAGGACCATGTTGGGCAGACATTGAACCGAAGCAGCGGCACCTGATTAAGGATACTGATAAGGCTCGGTTTACCTCTGTGTGAAAGGTTCCATTCGGGACCTCCATCACAGAGGTAAAAACGGACATCAACAGCACCCGACAGACCCTATTGATTACAATGGATTCGTCGGGTGTCCACTGTGGTCTCCGTTTTTTAGACCGAACATATAGCGCAGCTTCACTATTTTTTCCGTCACTCCCAAAGGAACCTCTGTGAAAACACCCTTATACTGTCATAGATCAGAGAACCCACGTAGTAGTGCTAGAGAACAGAAAGCCAACATCCTGTTATTTTCTACAATAAGGAATATTAGGTCTCATTTATGAAAATTGTCTAGAAGGGTATGTTCATACTGCATCTTTGCAAGGTGTATTTTGGAGCGTAATTGCGCTGCAATATGCCTGAAGTATGGCCCACAAATGCGGTAACACATAGTTCTACTTGAGACCGACGAATACCTGCCGTTTCCCACGATGTGTCTTACAAGCCTGGAGAAAGAACTGAAAGTCTATGGGAGCCAACACTGAGCATTTTAAAAGTACACACTGGCCAGCAGGTACTTCTAAAACACATCTAAAACACCTGTTGTATAGCGGTGCATACAGTGAGTGCTGCTATACGCCACAAAGATGCGTATATGTATGTTCATACGGCGTATTGCAGAGTGTACTGTACGTACTGCCGGGTGTTTTAAAAGTATGCGCTGGCCAGCACATACATCTAATGCGCAAGGAGGACGGCCCCATTCACTTCTATTATCCCTGGTGTTCACTTCTTTCCCCCGATGTCCAATACACATCGAGGAAGATGGGCATAATCCATAGCTCTCTGTGAGAGCTATGAATTATCGTAATTGCGGGGTGTATTGAAGCACAATTACTCTGTGTGAACATACCCTAAGACCATCTTTGTTGCCCATAGCAACCAGAGCTCAGCTTTTATTTTTCCAGCAGTATAAGAAATTAAAGCTGAGCTCCGATTGGTTGCTATGGGCTCAGATTGGCTACTATGAGCTCTGATAGGTTGCTGTGGGCTCGGATTGGTTTCTATGAGCTCTGATTGGTTGCTATGGACAATATTCATTCATGATCTTACAAGTGATTGGCTACGGCTGTGGTCCTGACAATGTGGGGCTGTAGCTTTCCTTCCATTTGGGTGATATGTATTTGGTGAAAAGCATTAGGACTTTCAAGGTAACCTTCCGGTAATGTCCACAGATCTGCGCACACCCTGCAGCACACAGCTCCTCCGCAGCAGACAGGTGCCGCAGTTCTGACCGACTTGGGAAGATCCGAGTCAAGGTTAGTGACGGCCCTGAACTCGGGGGCGTGGTGAGCGGTGGGAGTGGCGCTCGCTGTCCAATGGGCGTGGAGGGGTGTGGTTGCGGGTGGGCGTGTCCCGCTCTCCTGGCCGTGATTCCTCCTCATTGGACTATGTTCCGGCACAGCGGGGCAGGATGCTGCTGAGGTGAGGAGCCCGGCATGGCCACACACTGTATGGACAGCCGCTTCAGGGAGCTGCTGGAGCGCCTCGGGGGTCCTCAGCAAGTGCTGCTGGTCGGAGAGCTATGGGAGCGGGCGGAGAGCCGGGCTATGCTGGTGAGCTTCCTGCAGGAGCTGTTCCCGGCCGAGCTGCTCCATGGAGGAGAAATCATTCAAGATTACGGAGCCCCGAAACCTGACGCTCAGTGCAAGGGGCTGGCCGAGCGGGAGAAGCCTCCTCACACTGCCCTGAACCGGACTGCTCGCTTCGGACTGGTGTTCTTCCTGTGCCGGCCAGAATCTCTAGAGCTGCCGGCATCACAGCGCCAGCTGCGGGAGATCCTGAGGGATATACGCAAGCGTCTGCCTGCAGGGGGCGCGGTGGTCGGGGTGATTATGCCGCCTGCTAATAAGGTCAATGGGCAGGAGGAGAGCCCGGTACGTGCCGTGTCCGCCCTTCTGTCCCTCCTCCGCTCCGTGTTCCCGTTAGACAGCCGGGGTGGACGCTGCCCTGAAGTCCGAGCAGCTGCGCTCGTCCCTGGAAGTGAGGAGAGCCGGCAAGACATCCAGAGAGCGGCGTGCGAGGCGCTCACTGCGGCAGGTACGTGGCAACCAATCACATTGCTTCATTCATGTGCGCATGCCTCGGAAGGAGAGAGCGGCAATCTGATTGGTTGCTAGGGGAAACACTAGTCAGTAGTGCAGGGACACCAGTGCCACATGTATGGAAACTGTCTAGGTCTAAAACTCTTTGTTGCCCATAGCAACCAATCAGAGCGCCCCTCTCACTTTACCAGAGCACTATATGAAATGAAAGGGGAGCTCTGATTGGTTGCTATGGGCAACCAAGAAAGTCTAAGGGTATGTTCACACGACTTATTTTGGCACATATTTTGCCACATATTGCTCGTTATACGTGGCGAAATGCGTGTTGCAGTTACAGTAATCCATAGCTTTCATAGAGAGCTACGGATTATTCATCGGAACCCCGTGCGTCCAATACGACCATATTCTACACGCAGGGGGAGAATTGACATGTCAATTGTTAGCGGCGAAACAGCGCCGCTGACAATGCATTTCTATGGGGCTGGCACCCGGCCGGCCCCCCGTGCTTTGGGAATACGCGCTGATCAGCGCGACTTCCAAAACACAAGGTGTCTTATGCCATGTTAACATACCCTTAGACTAAGGGTATGTTCACACAGCGTAATTTCGGCACGCATTTCGCTGCGTATTTGCGCAAGATGTCCGCCGAAATGACGGTAATTTTCATAGAGAACTATGGATGACGCCTCCTCATCCCACTCGTACAATACAATCGTATTGTACTTGCGGGGAGATAGGTGACCTATCACTTGTTTGCGGTGCCTTCGCGCCGCGAGTAATACATGTCTATGGGGCCGGCACAATGTACTGCGGCGTGTACTGTACGTGCCACAATACATCGTGTGAGCATAGTCTTAGACACTTTTCATACATGTGGCCCCAGGTATCTGTGGAAAAGGGGGCTTTTTTGGGTACATCCTGGCATAGTGGCGTGCTACCACCAGTACAGAAGCAGGACCCGCTGGCATTGATCAAGCCCATCCCTCTCTCATCCAGGTGTCACTGTCATATAGTTCTATATCCATACACCAGGACTGTATAGTAATGGGCCTCAGTTATCAAGTCCTTCTGGAGCAGGCTTGTCAGACTCCTATATGCAGTGGGCCAAACTTCACCACTTGGACAAAGTCATGGAACAACAAAGGGGCGTCTCCATCCTGAGTACGCTGCTGCCTGCAGAGATGCTGGGGCTAAGAAGGTACTGGAAGGGTTCCTATGGCTGATTTTGATGCTGTTTTCAGAGCGTTTCCTCACCCAAAAACAGCATTAAAAAAGCCTAATAGATCAGAGAACCCATGTAATAGTGCTAGAGAGAAGAAAACCACCATCTTGTCCTTCCCTACAGTAAGGAACATTAGGTCTCATTTATGAAAACTGTCTAGAAGGGTACGTTCACACGGTGTCTTTGCGGGGCGTAATTGCGCTGTAATATGCTCAAAGTACGGCCCGCAAATGCGGTAATTCATAGTTCTCAATGAGATCTATGATCACCTGCCGTTTGGCTGACACGTATTTTGTGCCGGGAGAAAGAAGTGAATGTCTATGGGAGCTTTTTAGAAGTACACACTGGCCAGCAGGTACTTCTAAAACACCTGTTGTATAGCGGAGCATACAGTACGCACTGCTACATGCCACAAAGACACGTATAGGTATGTTCATACGGCATACTGTACGCACCACAATATGCTAGGTGTTTTAAAAATACATGTTGACCAGCGTGTACTTCTAATGCGCAGGGAGGACGACCCCATTCACTTCTATTATCCACGGTCACTTCTTTCCTCCAGCGTTCAATACGTGTCGGGGAAGACGGGTGTAATTCATAGCTCTTTATGAGAGCTATGAATTACCGTAATTGCAGGGTGCATTGCTGCGTGTTGCTATGGGCAAGAAAGTGAGTTTTAGACCTAGACACTTCTCATACATGTGACCCCAGGTATCTGAGGAAAAGGGGGCGTGCTACCACCAGTATAGAAGCAGGACACACCGGCATTGACCAAGCCCATCGCTTGTGGTGCAGGTCTCTCCCTCTTTCATCCAGGTGTCACTGTCATATAGTTGTATATACATACACCAGGACTACAAAGTAATGGGCCTCAGTTATCAAGTCCTTCTATACGCAGTGGGCCAAACTTAACCCCTTGGACAAAGTCATGAAGCAACAACGGGGCGTCTCCATTCTAAGTACCCTGCTGCCTGCAGAGATGCTGGGGTTGGAAGGGCTCATACAGCTGCCTTTTTACACTGTTTTCAGAGAATTTCCTTGCCCCAAAACAGCATCAAGAAACGCTCCCAGTTCATTTTCAATCATTCCTCAGTAAAACAGTGTTGTAGTTCACACACAACAAGGTTTTTCCACGCTTCAATGCTGAAAATCCCCATAGGAATCAATAGAAAGCTTCAAAACATAGGCATGGTTTTCGATGAGTTTTTTTGCCCTGGCTATTAATTTGTACGTGTGTTTAAGAAAGAGGTTTTCCAACATTGTTTTTGTCTGAAAAGTGCTGCAAGAAAGTATATCTTGTTCTGCAAAACAAAAAGCCCTAATATGTGTAGGTAGGTGGAAAAATAAAAAGTTATGGCTCTTGGCATTTGAGTCGGAAAAAAATGAACATGTCAACCAAAAAAAACACAAGATCCTTAAGGGGTTAAGAGTATGTTCACACAGCTGATTTGGACCCTGAAAATTTCAGCGGTGATGCCTGTAAACACAATTTCAGATGAGGATGTGACACTGATTTTTAGAGGCAGATTTTTAGCCTCCTGTAATACTATAAAGTGAGGGGAGGATTCAGTTCGGAATCCGCCTTAAAGGGGTTTTGCCACGATCTCATTTCATACCTCCTGCATCCAGCTCTTCACTCTGTGTGCTCAGAAGAGGGCGTGTGTGATTTGTTTGAATTGCAGATCATGTGACCCAGCAGGATGACATCACCAGGCCTTTCCCCTCTCTACTCAAAGAAAGGTCTATTTATGTAAAGCATTGTGAGTAGCTGAGAGGTAAAGTTTTTGCCTCCAGGCACAAGGATCCTCGGTTCAAATCCCTGCAGGAACTAAACCTCTGGATTTTTTTTTCTCTCTTTATCAATGCACAGACCTCATTGAGGTTTCTTTTTTATTTGCACTGTTTGACTAATTACTAAGGAGTACAGAGGACGGGAGTAGAATGACAGCACCTGGGGTTTGAACACTCAGTAGCTGCCTGACAGGAGAGGTGATGTCTGAGCATGTGCGACCAGGACTTAGGAGTTCTCAGCCCTGGTCGTATCCCCTGGAGACGAGCTGTAAACAATGGATCACTAAAGGAGCAGCTAAAACAAAAACGGTGCAGAATTTTTAATAATGATTAATGGTGAAAATGTTTGTTGTTTTATTTGCAAGTTTCCCACGTCAATTTTACTTCGTGGCAAAACCCCTTTAAGTCTATGTCCACACTGGATTTTTGTCAGTTTTCAGCGGATTCGGTAGTTTGAATCCGATGAAAATCCGACCGTACCTAGCGCTGTGTAGTCCTCAATAGAAAATCCATGCTGTAGTCTACACAGCACAGATTTTTTTACTGAGGGTTTTCTAAACCTAAAACCGTCTTGAATATAGAACATGTTGTATATTCCACTAGCACGTCATTGGATTCTGGTAGCCCCAATGTACCGCGCCACCGCAAATTCAACCGCAGGTTTATTGCACAAAAAAACGACTGTGGCAAGGTCCAGCAATGAGAACATGCTGTGGGATTTTGGGTGGCATTTTCAAATTGCTGTGTAGACCTAGCCTTAGAGTGTATCCACACAACTGTCAAATACTCGACAATTTCTGAATCCTAAAACCGTGTTGTTCAGGTATTTGTATGTGTAATTGTTTTTTATTTATGTTGGTACCCTTATGGCTTGTTCACGCGGAGTTTTCACTCCGTGTTACAAGCGCTTTTTGGGGTCCGCTCTGACATGCAATTCTTTTCAAGACAGACCCGAGCGGTGCTTTTGAAACACACAGCAGCGATCTCTCATGTGAACGCCGCTGCGTCTTCCTAATACCGAGTAGTGATCAAGTCACTGCTAATTGTTAGATCCGTCTTGGGGTCCGCTCTGTCGGTCCCCAAGATGGATTTATAAAGCGCTTGTAACACGGAGTGAAAACTCCCTGTGAACAAGCCCTTATTGAATATCTGTGACATTTCAAACACCTTTTTATTCCAATGTTTGGGAATTCAACACAAGCAAACAAAAAAAAAAAACCAATGTTGGAGAAGAGTATTTTTTATGGCGTTCATCGTGCAGGATAAATAAAGTTCAATCTACTCATGTATAACTTTTACAGACGCAATGACACCAATTAAGTTTATTTATTTTTTTATATTTTTTTGTTTATAGAAGGTTAAAGAGTGTTTTGAACTTTACAATTTTTTATATGTGTAATTTGTAGTTCTTTTTACTTTTTTTCCTTGTATTTTCAGTCCACCTACAGAACTTGACCATTAGGCCATGTCCCCACTGCACGGTTTTTCGGCCGGTTTTTCAGACCGCCTGAAAACCGGCCGAAAATGAGCACAATTGTGCTTTATGGAAAACCCGTGCAGCAGTCCCCACCGCATGGGTTTTCCGTCGGGCGGTTTTGCCGCCGCCGGTACGGCGGCAAAACATTGAGCAAGCACATTCTTCTGTCCAGTTTTCGGACGGAATCTGTGCTTCTCAATGGAAGGCGGGAGAAACCCCCCCCCCCCCTCCCCCACACACACATAAGGTAGGTTCACGCAGCGTCTTTGGGCCATATAGCTGCGTGCACTGTGCGCGCCGCTATATGCCGAGTGCTTTAGAAGTTTGTGCTGGCGAGTGTGTACTTCTAAAGCGCTCTGTGCCGGCTCCCACAGACTTTTACCTTCCCCAGCACGCAAGTGCCAGGAAGAAGTGACACGTCACTTCTTTCTCCCAGCATGTAATACACATCCGGGAAAAAGACAGGTAATCAATGAGAGCTATGAATTACTGCATGCTTCAGGTGTATTGCAGCGCAATTATACCCCCCAAATACGCTGTGTGAACATATCCTTCTAGCTATCCTATTACACCCTGCCTCTGACAGTGTAATAAGAGCAGTAAGATGGCAGGCCTTTATTAAGACTCCTGGTCTGATCGACATCCTGCAGTTGCGTTGCAAGGGAGGCGAAGGGGGTGCCTCCTCCAGTACAACTGACTAGAGGCCATGGCAACCATGTAGTCAAATGGCTGGGATCATAGTGTGTTTTTTTTTTTTTGTTTTTTTTTTTAAGCAATACAATTTTATTGTGAGTTAAAATTGTCTTAAAAACACCAAAAAGTAAAATGTACACATGCAAACAATGCAAGATGAAAATGAACAAATACGGTACGTAACAAGAGAAAAAGTAAGCCATGTATCACCAGTTAAGCCAATCTAAATAAACACATGGAATTCCACAGTAAGGTAATTCGTTCTCCATTCAACAAATGTCATGATTAGTTAGAGGTAATATTAATTATACACATAGCAAAAAGAATGTTATGTCGTGTAGGCTGAAATTGCCCAGATTTTCCATCTCTCTTTTTGTTTAGAGATCAAGTGGGAAGGAACAACAAGGGATAGCTCACTATGGAATTGGGTATGTTACGGCAGACTGAGACAGGTAGTCCGCCAGACAGGGGATCAGGCCACGTGTTGTAGGTGAATGGCGTCGCGACGGGGGAAGGACAGAGCCCACACAGGTGTTGAACTCAGCAGAAACTCCCAAAGAATGGAGGGGCTGAACCTCCTTTATTTAAACCCTTTGCAACAGGGTGTAACCACCAAGGAATATGATTGGTTAACATTCATTTCAAGTGGTTTTTGATGAGTTCATAGAATCAACAAAGCAAGTGTTACCCCGCGAGAAATCTTATCTAAACATAAGCCATACTAGCTAGCGAAAGTTTCACGAGAGTCAGCTAGATTGACAAGCAGCCAGGCGCCATCTTCTTGTTTGTGTCATCCAGAAATTATAAACACATATAAATATGATCTTCTCATCCGAGGGTCTTGCAATGGCATCCTGGGGAGACCGGCGATTCCCTTATCAGGTATTAACCCTATTTATAACTTCTCTAAGGCTCGGGGAGGATGTGGATTTCCAATGGTGAGCTATGGTAAGTCTGGTGGCAATGAGGGATCATAGTTCTTTCTAGTCCCAGCCGCTGAACAGGCTATATATGGAGCAGACTCGGCTCCTGAGCCCACTCCATACATCCTTGTGCTCCCTTCCTGACAGGCACGAGGTGGCGTCCTAGGCATCTACCTACCTGTCTTCCCAGCTATTATCCCATCCACATGAATGGAACTGTTATTTAGTAGTCTAACATTCTGCAACAAATCTGGTGCATGTGCATATACCCTTAGGCGAGGTTCACACACAAGTTTTTTTCAAAAAGTATACTTCTGTCAAATATTTACAGGTTTTCTATCCGCATTCAGTGCAGAAAATGAAACGGCAGCCAGGACTTGGATAATCGACTGGGGCTCATCCACATCCTACAATGTGGTGACATACATAGCAGAAATTCTGTGGTTCTCACTCATATTTTCCCTCATAGGGAAAAAAAAAAGTTGTGTGAACTCCGCTTTAGGATAAATTCGCATGGGTTGGAAATGCCTAGGATTTTATCAGGGGATTTGAACAGGTAAAAACCGTGGTGGAATACAGGATGACACAAGTGGAGGAGGTTCTCAAATCTCATCCATGTGCTGTGGAAATTTCCACCCAGAAATTGAACTAGGTGCAGATTTTAAAACCCAATTCCTGTTGCAGACCATCATATCGGGTTATGATTTTCACTGAAGATCTGACCCTATTACTAAAGCAGGGGTGAAATCTATGGTGAATCTGTAGCAAAATCCTCATGTAACACATCTGCATCTTCTGTAGATTTTTCATGGAGAACACTGGAAAGGACTCGGGGTAGGTCCACTGGTGGCAGTATTCTTACATCATAGTGGAATACTATGAAAACCATTTGTTTTCAATGGGATTTGTACTACAAAATATAGACTCCACACTAATAGGCTTGGGATCCAAGAAATGACCAAGTATCCCTAATGTACACAGTCGGGAAAAATAATTCACCTATATCTGTCCCCTGAAGAGCTGTGAACGGGGTGTTGGGACGTTTCGGGACACTATATGTGTCATATTGACATTTCATACATGCCGCCCCTTGTGTCTAAATACGACTACTTCATGGAAAGGTCATACTGCCATAAACATTAGACGCGTGCAATCTCAAGGTGTAACGCACGCGTTTTGTGCCACGCAATTGTATGCGCCGCAAATATGCTCTGTGAACTTGCCCTTACTCTGAAACACTGACATTTCACTAAAAACACTGTTTGAAATTGAGCCGGGCACAGGGAGAGGAGTCTGAGCGACTTCTCCCCAGCTTCGCTTATCTGACTGGTCTCCCTCCTGGGTGCATAGGATTTTACTGTGCACTATACATGACCTGTTAACCTTATTTTGTGGGTCAGTACATTTTACAGTTTAGTACAATTTAAGTTTCGTTGTATTTGGCTCACACATGCAGTTTTTCAAGCCAAAACAAAGAATGGATTTAAAACAAGGAGAACTCTCAATCTTTCATTAATGTGTCCTTCAGTTATGATCCATTCCTGGTTCTGGCTTCACACACTGCATCTTAAAAGCTGAATCTGTGAACCCCCTCCTTGGAAAAGAGCATGGTTTCTTCTTTCCTTCTATATTTTATCATGCCCAACGGCCTAATAGTCACATGTTAGGCTATGTTCACATGGCATAATTGCGGGGCGTACAGTACGCCCCGCAATTACGCCGGATGTTTGGGAAAGCCCCATAGACTGTCAATACTTGTGGCGTAACCATATTGTACGCCCGGGGAGAGGAGGCATAATCCATAGTTCCCTACGTGCATCTCGCTCGTATTAGAGCGCAAATACGACGCAAAATGCGTGCCGAAATTTGACAGTGTGAACATACCCATAGGGTTGGAACACCCCTTTAAGCATTTTTTTTTTTTTATTCCATTGATGAAGCTGCGTGATAGGTGTTTTTTTTTTTTTTTTTTTTTTATCACTTTTGGACTAAAAATTTGAAATGAGAAATGTGTGTTTTTTTTTGTTTGTTTTTTTTAAACTAGCTGCAACATCTGATATAAATGGGAAGCTGAGCCCACTGCAAACATAGCAGGCACTACACCTTAATCAAACCTGACACCACCACTGGCCAATTAGATGATGTGGTCAATACAGATATGTAGCAGTTTTGTTTTCATAGGGGTTCTGCATAAATTATGGCCGCAGACTTTGCAGTGTACACGGCAAAAGGCAAAATCCCCCCCCCCCCCTCCACCTCCCAAAAAAATAAAAAAAATCATGACAATTTCACAAAATTAGTTATTTGAAAAGCCGTTAATCCATTACTTTTTTTTTTTTCTTTTCTAAATGTTGTGAAATCTATGATAACTTTATTTATATAGCGGCAACATATTCTGCAGCGCTTTACAATGTAGAGGTTAAAAGGACAGAAAAAAAAGAAACATTAGATAGTAAAAAAATACCAAAAACTAAAACATCAAACAGACGCGATGTGGGCCCTGCTCACAAGAGCTTACGCTCTATGTTGGCATCAAACCCAGGACCTTACACGTGTTATGAAGACGTGATGACACTAAACGCATAGAACCATAGAGAGCTTTTAGAGTGCATGGCGTTTAGAAAACGCTATTCACATTTCTTTTATATTTTGGTATAGAATCCGCACTGCATCAAATCCGCCACGTGTGAATGTTGCCTACCTTTCTAATACTCTTATCTTCTCAGAAATTAGTGATAAAGCTCTCACTGTGTAAAATCCCCTTTGTTACTAAACACTGGCCGAAATTAAGTGTGGCCTTTTCCCGATCCCGTAGTTCAAGCGCACGTCGCGACTGCGCATGCGACGGGTACAACGGCGATGCATGACGGACGTTGTAGTCCGTGGGACCTTATGAGTGTCTGACATCGCCAGCGGTGCGCATGCGCCAGGGAATCTTCAGCGCAGCATGCCGGACCTTGTAGTCTTTAGACCCTCTGTTACACGTGCTATTTAGGCGTACAGGCTTCTATGGGGATTTCTTCCAGCTTTAGGTAAGTGAGCTTTCAGCTGACGTTAATTTGGTTTAATTAGAATACCTATAAGCTTTGTTCTTGGACTTGTGAACTTGCTACTGCCCTGAAGCCATATCCTAGTAATCGGACCGTGGGGATCCTGTTGCTCTTTATCGCGGACCCCTCTCTGTCTCACCAGCCCTGCTCATCATCATTAAGGGATGTGAGTTTTCTCTATCTCTTACATATATATGGATTATGTTTATATTTTTCTTTCTTTAATGGTATCCCAGATCTGTTCCCTGATGAACCCCACTATCGAGGGGGGAAAGGCGTCGGAACATCTGTTTATGGAACATTTATTTCCTATGTATTGTTGATTTTGTTAGTTGATTATTGCATGTTTTCTTTGAGCACTTTAGTTGTTGTTTTTGTATATGGTTTACTTTGTTGTCTTTATATTTGCATTTAGGAGTAGTTAGGGATAGCGATAGTTTAGGTTCCGGTGTGGGGGTGCCCTTATCGGGGCGGTTTCCCCAATTTTTGGTAGGCAGTATCTTGATAGTTTTATTTAGTGTTTATGTAGGTGGCCCTTTCTTAGGTTCTTAGCTGTTATTTATTAAAAGTTATGTTTTATAGACATTCATCTGTATCCTAGGTGCTATACCTTCAGTGGTTTGTTTCTCACTGTGTGTTCCAAGATTAATAGCGACACTTTTACCATCAGTTTCTAAGGCTAGGTACACATCACATTATGCTTATGTGTACTCTTGGAAAGGTGCTGACGTACTGTGTCAGGAAGGAGTTCTGGCAGCATAGAGAAAAACCTGTTCAACTGGTAAAGGAGAGCGAGGGAACCTATAGCTCATGTCTATGTAGGACCCATAAGCACCATGATATTTATAAGGTTCTCCAAAATACCAAAAACTGACAATGGTGAAATTGTGTGTTTGACTTACCTTCTGCTACTCTTCAGAGGGGGCAGCATAAAAATGGGAAAATAGTGAAACTCCAGATTTTGAAACCCACTACACTCTACCAGAGAAAGCTTTTACATCTGATGGGGTTTAGAAAACATTCTTCACATTTTTTATATGTTTGTTTTGGTATACAGTCTACACTGAAAATCTGCGTCAAATCCACCACGTGTGAATATGGCCTTTCTAATACACTCATCTTCTTAGAAACTAGTGATTGAACTCTTGCTGTGTGTTCCAAGATTAATCGTGACACTTTTACCATCAATTTTAAGGCTAGGTCCACAACACATGTAGGGTTTGTTCAGACAGCATATTGTGGTGCGCACAGGTACACAACGCGATACTTCTTCAGTAGCACCAGGGCTGTGGACTCGGTAAGCCAAGGCTCCGACTCCTCAATTTCCCTAACTCTGACTCTGTATATTTAAGTGATAACGTTACTGTAGTAAAATGGTAACATCACCTTATGATACAATAATCAAGCTATTTAGGTAGAACATACACTGACAAACAAAATGATGGAGGATCGTAGCAGAATGCCTCTGAACGATTACACTGCCAGCACCAAGAAGGATAAAATGCAATATTTATTAGAGTTACAGCATGTTGGCAAAAGACAGCTGACGCGTTTCGGAGTAAAACGCCTACTTAGTCGAAGCGAAATGGTTGCAATGTTTGAACTTTTGACTTCCAGGTTTCATATCTTCCCCATTCAAAGCTGTAGTGAATGGGGAACTACCATCATTTTATAGACAATTATCTTACCTATCTTATACATAAATTTGACTTGCGAGTATTTAGCATCTGCTTAGTTCTGCAGATTCTTTCCTGTAACTGCATTGTTACTGTTGTGCTCCTAAAAATCAAAATGTTAATTTTTGTTAGTATTTGGTAAATCTACCTTTGGCTTTCAATACTGCCCGAATCCTTCTGGGCTCTGGATCAGATTCAAGCATGTCTTGACCAAAATCTGATCCCAGGTCTCTTCTACACGTTCTCAATGTTGGTACATACTGGACTTTGCTAGGAAAACGTTTTTTTCTTCAACTCTACCCACAAGTATTCGATTGGGTTGAGGTGTGAGGACTGCGGAGGCCAATATAGAAACTCTATTTCATGGTCATTGAACCATTTGTTCTCCAACCTTGACGTCTGCTTCGGGTCGTTGTTGTTCTTTTCACACCCATAGTACTCAAGTGTACGAAATAGCTCCTCTTGTAGTATACCCATATATAGCTCAGCATTGAGATCAACATCGTATCAGGCTTCCTCCACCAAACTTGAGTTTCTTCAATTTCTCAATCAGTTAGCCCCCTTTTCCCTTGATTCTCCCAGACCCATTTGCCTCATCAGAGCCCGGTCCATTGACTTTCATCTCATGGCTCCAAATCGCCTATTTCCAATCTTCCACTTTTTATACTTTTTGCAAACTCGAGCCGACGCTTCTTATGATAAGATTGTAGTCAAGGCTTTTCCACCTTTTTTCGGAACATCATTTCAGACTTGTGTGTTGCATGGACGTCTGATCTCACTCTTAAGAAACTTACGAGCCACGTTTACTGTTGTGTTAGAACTGATAGACCTTGTGATGAGCAGAATTGTTGACTAATATTTTGCCTGCACGTCCACCTCTTGGCTTTTGAATGGATGGATGGACTTCATTTCATATTCTTCCAGCTGTCAGGGCCTCACATGATGCAGTTTGGCAATTTTCTTGGCCCAGAGATGCTCTCGATGAGCTGGGTGATGCTGTTTGTCTTTTCTTGAGAAATCTTCATGGCTGCTCGAACCAGTGATCGTTCTCTTGGAAATCAGCCTAATAACACACTGAGCTATTAGGGTATGTGAGTACAGGTTGTAATTTGTAGTATACACGAAGAAAAAGATTGTCCCACCACCAAGAGCGAAACAGTAACAATGCAGTTACATGACAAGAATCTGCATAACTAAGCATGTGCTTAATAGTTACCAGTCAGTTATGTATGAGATAGCCAAGAACATTGGGCCTCATTTATCAAAACTGTCTCTGTTGCCCATAGCGACCAATCGGAGCTCAGCTTTCATTTCATACAGTGCTCTGGAAAGATTAAAGCTGAGCTCCGATTGGTCGCTATGGGCAACAGAGACAGTCTTACTGCTAGACAGTTTTGATAAATGAGGCCCATTGTCTATAAAATGATGGTAGTCTCACGTTCAAAGTTATAGTAGATGATGAGATATGGAACCTGAAAGTCATAAGTTCAAAATATTGTTACCCTTTTTGCTTGTCAGTGTAAAATATATTGGATACAACTTTAGACCACAAAAAACTTTAATTGTAAATATGCAAAACACTGCAGGAAGTGGGGGAAAAACAGTTTTCAACAAAAACGTCCTGAATAACATTTTTGGAGTCTATAAATTTGTTCTGAGAAATGGTTTTGCCTCCTTCTTAGATGACCACAAAACTGATCTCATTATTTCCAGGCTAGAGAATGGCCTCTCTACTCAAACTTTAGTTGGTGGCAAAGTGGTGACCACAGGGGCAACATCTCTAACAATGTCTGGGTATAAAGGAATTGCCTCAGCCACAGTCTGTTTTGATGAACACTTTGAAAGCAAGTGAAAAATTTTGCTGAAATCTGGTCAATCTGTTTGCTATGGGAGCAGAATCTTTTTCCCTGCGGTAACACTTTGCCTGCTCCATGTCATCCAAATACTTCCCATATCTTCAGCCTCATCAGATGAGGAGTTTCATTATGAGAACAGTAGCACTGGCCGGACCCAATTCCTCTTGCTCCTGGCACTGCATTGAACTAACTGTACCAATTTATCACATCTTTTGGGAGTTGGTCCATTTTATAGCACTGTTGAAAGTACAACGATGATTTTACACAACTCAGTGAGTGCTGTACTTGTTAAGTGGTTTTACCATATTTGCGGGGCATACTTTGGCGCAGTTACACGACGAAGTACACCCTGTAAATATGTTGTGTGAACATACCCTTACAAAAGTATGTATGTACCCTTGGAAAGCTGCTGATGTACATGCTAAACATGCCCATAGGACTAAATTGCACAATGGAAGCCATTCTGAACATTTATAACTGACACAATTTTCATCTTCTTAGATGAACAACGAAGGCAGAAGCCAAATGTGAAATCCAGATGCTTCTCATGGAGAAAGTGGAGACAGGAGGACATTGCTCAGAAAGGTAACATGGCAAAACAAATGATGTGTGGCTTTAAAGGAAATATCTAGGTATCTGAGCTCTATACAGAGGACCTGTGACATCTCCTGACATGTCTGAGTTAGTAAATACTTATGTTCTCCATAGAATAACAACTCTCTTATACCTCTGTGTTGTACTGTTACTTTGTTATTCCTTCTAGAACAGTGTTTCTCAACTCCAGTCCTCAAGACCCACCAACAGGCCAAGTTTTCAGGATTTCCTCAGTATTGCACAGGTGATATAATTATTGTCAGTGCATTCTACAAAGGTGATATAATTATGGTCAGTGCATTCTGCACAGGTGATGTCATTATGGTCCATGCATTGTGCACAGGTGATATGATTATTGTCAGTGCATTCTGCACAGGTGATATCATTATTGTCAGTGCATTCTGCACAGGTGATATCATTATTGTCAGTGCATTCTGCACAGGTGATAGAATTATTGTCAGTGCATTCTGCACAGGTGATAGAATTATTGTCAGTGCATTCTGCACAGGTGATATAATTATTGTCAGTGCATTCTGCACAGGTGATATCATTATTGTCGGTGCATTCTGCACAGGTGAAGTCATTATTGTCAGTGCATTCTGCACAGGTGATATCATTACTGTCAGTGCATTCTGCACAGGTGATATCATTATTGTCAGTGCATTCTGCACAGGTGATAGAATTATCGTCAGTGCAGTCTGCACAGGTGATAGAATTATTGTCAGTGCATTCTGCACAGGTGATAGAATTATTGTCAGTGCATTCTGCACAGGTGATATATTATTGTCAGTGCATTCTGCACAGGTGATATCATTATTGTCAGTGTATTCTGCACAGGTGATAGCATTATGGTCAGTGCATTCTGCACAGGTGATAGCATTATGGTCAGTGCATTCTGCACAGGTGATAGAATTATTGTCAGTGCATTCTGCACAGGTGATATCATTACTGTCAGTGCATTCTGCACAGGTGATATCATTATTGTCAGTGCATTCTGCACAGGTGATATCATTATTGTCAGTGCATTCTGCACAGGTGATGGCCTTATGGTCAGTGCATTCTGCACAGGTGATAGATTATGGTCAGAGCATTCTGCACAGGCGATATTATTGTCAGTGCATTCTGCACAGGTGATAGAATTATTGTCAAAGCATTCTGCACAGGTGATATCATTATTGTCAGTGCATTCTGCACAGGTGATATCATTATTGTCAGTACATTCTGAACAGGTGATAGAATTATGGTCAGTGCATTCTGCACAGGTGATATCATTGTCAGTGCATTCTGCACAGGTGATATCATTATTGTCAGTGCATTCTGCACAGGTGATATCATTATTGTCAGTGCATTCTGCACAGGTGATATCATTATTGTCGGTGCATTCTGCACAGGTGAGATCGTTATTGTCGGTGCATTCTGCACAGGTGAGATCGTTATTGTCGGTGCATTCTGCACAGGTGAGATCGTTATTGTCGGTGCAGTCTGCACAGGTGATGTCGTTATGGTCGGTGTGATTCTGCACAGGTGATGTCGTTATTGTCTGTGCATTCTGCACAGGTGATATCTTTATGGTCGGTGCATTCTGCACAGGTGATGTCGTTATGGTCGGTGCATTCTGCACAGGTGATGTCGTTATGGTCGGTGCATTCTGCACAGGTGATGTCGTTATGGTCGGTGCATTCTGCACAGGTGATATCGTTATGGTCGGTGCATTCTGCACAGGTGATATCATTATGGTCGGTGCATTCTGCACAGGTGATATCGTTATGGTCGGTGCATTCTGCACAGGTGATATCGTTATGGTCGGTGCATTCTGCACAGGTGATATCGTTATTGTCGGTGCATTCTGCACAGGTGATATCGTTATGGTCGGTGCATTCTGCACAGGTGATATCGTTATGGTCGGTGCATTCTGCACTGGTGATATCGTTATGGTCGGTGCATTCTGCACTGGTGATATCGTTATTGTCGGTGCATTCTGCACAGGTGATCTCGTTATTGTCGGTGCATTCAGTGGGAAATCCTGAAAACATGACCTGTTGGTGGGTCTTGAGGACTGGAGTTGAGAAACACTGTTCTAGAAGTTTGTTACTGAATGGGTGTTACCATTCTAGTTTTCAAAGGGGTGTGTCCCTACACACTTAGGCCTCGTTCACACGGCTTATTTCTCCGCGGATTGGCGCCGTACTCCGCGCCGGATTTGTGCTGCAGTACGGCGCCAATCCGTCCCTGTCATTACGGTAATCCACTGCTCTCAAAGAGAACAGTGGATTCCGTCGCTCCTCCCCGCTCGGCGAATCCGCCGCGGGGGGAGAAAGTGACATGCACATTATTTACGGTGCGTACGCGCCGTAGATAATGCATTGTCTACGGGGCCGGGGAGCGGCGCCCCCGCCGCGCTCCGGCCCCGCCCCCGTCCCGCCCCTTATTCACGGCGGATTTGTGAGCGCACAAATCCGTCGGGAATAAGCCGTGTGAACACGCCCTTACTGTCAGCACTGATTGGACAATGTCACAGTGCAGGGACACACCCCCAATTGGTAACACCAGGCTGACAGATTAGTAATACATTTCTAGGAGGAATAATAGGGTCACTAAACAGAGTTCTAAGGAAAGAAGCTCCAGAATTATTTCACAGGAACTACTAGCTTGTGCTGCCCTCAGCAAGGGGGACATAATCTATATGACAGGTTCCCTTTAAACACTGGCATTCAAGTTATTTGCTTTCAGGATTTATATATATGACTACTCTCTGACTGCAGTTCATTGAGCCTCCTCTTTGAGGAAATTGCGGTCACAAGATGTCCCTTTCCCTTCCTTGCTTGGATGCCAGGACCTTTCTAGGGATGATTTTCTGGTGTTTATAATGCATGTATCTTGTAAGTAGGTGTGGGTGCAACTTCCGAATAATACCCAATTTACACAGGTATAGAGCTTGGTGTGAATGCTGTACAGTAGAATAAGAACTAGATTTAAACCTCTGGAAAGAATCTACCTCAGTCGCAAGCGTGTTGCCTGTATTAAAAGGGTATGTCCAGTTTTGGGTGAATCCACAGCTTGTCTGAAATCTGGGCTTCAAAATCTACACTAGTTGGTGAAGTTTTTTCTGGTTATTTCTACATTGACTTCAGTACCTTTTCCCATTGACATCAGTCTAGAACAATCTGCACTAGTCTGTGCAGGTTTTTCCGCAGAAATGCTGTGGCCTTTGCAGCACATCCACTCTGTGTGAAACGGTGTAACAAACGTAAATGTTTTTCTGATTGCAGATCACCTGGGTGAAGGAACGGCCTTGACTGTCTTGAGCTGTCCCAATGGAGATTGTGCAGAGACTACAGCTGATGCTTAGGATGTCTGCTGGGGATAAAGATGAAGACCTCTAAGAAGGAAGTGTTTTTCTGCAGAACTGTAGCCTTTCAGAAATTGGCATTACTACTTTGTCCTAATGCCCAAGCTGTGGCAAAACTGCAGAAATTGACATTAAACTGTATATGAACAGTGACCGCTATTTTCCGTTAGAGTCCAACAACTAATTTAGTTTGTTTTGTACAAAAAATGAAATTAAAGGGAATCTGTTTCCATCTTTGTAAGGGCAACATAGGCTAGTGCCACATGCTGATTTTAGAGTTGTATCTGTTATATACGCCGGTCACTCTAGTTTTTGGGTAATTTACACTTTATTGGTTGTGCTGCTTACATCACTGTGTGATGGAGTCCTTGTGTTCATGATCTGTGCTCTCCTCCAGCATAGAGAGAAATCAGTCAGACTCTTAAGGGTATGTTCACACTATGTATTTTGGCAAAGTATACGCCAAAGTAAGCTTTAAACATTGTTGATGCACAGCACTCATTGAGTGCAGTGTAAAATAATCGTCATCCAGCATATTATTTTTTTTTCCATAATACAGGCAGAGATCTGACTTGAGCCAGTGTGCGTCATTTTCTTGGTGAAATCACGCACATGATTTCAAGGAGTAAATCAATGTGTTTCTCGGCATGCAAAGGTACGCACCGGAAGTAGACCTTGTGAACTTACCCTAAAGGGAAGTGATGGAAGCCTGTAGCTCTTATCTATATAGGACCCCAGAGCACCATGATATTCAGGAGTATAAAGTTCTCAAAAATTGCAAAAACTGACAATTGGGAAATAAGTGCGTCTGTGACTTCTGCTACTCTTCAGAGAGGGCAGCATAAAAATCGGAAATGGATTCCCTTTAAGAAGGCAATGTAATGAAATCCCAGATGTAAGTATAGGGGACGTTCACGCAGAGTAAAATTTACTTGTCTTATTCTGCTATGGAAAACCGTGTTGTCCGATGCATTTTCAACGAGTATTTCACATGCTTATTGCATGTGGATTGAGGATTTGGTTTACAGTCAGAAACAAGTCCCATTTATTCCTATGTGGTTTTGGACACCGATCCACATTAAAAAACAACGACCAAAGAATGAATGCTCAAAGTTTGTTTTTTTTTTTTTGTTTTTTTTTTTTAAACCTTGCGTTTGATTTTGTAAACCAACCACTGAAAATACGCATCATATGACCTGTAACACAAATTTTCTATTAAGGGCAATGGGACTAGTTTTCCTTCAGTTCTAGATAAAGTATTTAAAGTTGGAATCCTTCCGTGTTACCACTTGAAATGCCCATCGTATGCACAAAGCCCTTTGGAATCTTGATTATAAACATAGGCACAAGTATTTGAGTACTAGAGTATTCTTTTATATTCAGCAGCATTTCTGCAATAGAAAAAGATTTGCAATGTTTTACACTATTGTTTGCCACACCATAAATTTGTCACCTGTTAAAGGACTTATGTGTATAACATTTTTGAGATTGCAAATAGTTTGTACAGTTACATGATGTATAAGCAGTTTATGTAATGCATTGAATGTAAGAGCAAAAACTATATATTTTCAAAGCAAATGTTTAGCAAATTTTTTTTCTGCCGGATTGCACTATATATTTTTTTTTTATCATTACAATTACATCTATTGATTATAACAAAATCTATGTGGTTGAAAACTGTACTGGCCATGACTCACGGGAAGAAACACATTCCAGGATGTACTCTGGGATCATGTGATGCATAACTTTCCTATTTGCTTATATAAAACTCCTAGTAAAGGTGACATATTTCAGAAAACACTTTTATCTCTTAGGAAGACAAAGGTCATGTTTGGGTGTGTTTCACTCTTTGCAAAGAAAGTTACTGAATCACGTAACCAAATACGCTATCTCCTGTGATAGGTACTATCACGGTTTGGTTAGGAAATTGTTTCAGCTGTAATTTAAAATATATTCATTTTATATAGAGTTTGCTGATTTATGACTAGAGTGTCTACATGCTAATCTGACTCCTTGATGTAGATTTCACCCTGACTCTCTATGGGGACGTTCACACAAAGTACTTTTTGGTGTGGACAAAAAACGCTGTGTGAACATACCCTAATAAGTGTTATAGCTACAGTTTTGGACTCTAAACTGCAGTAAGCAGTCCTACACCTGCAGCACTCTTACCAGCATACCTGAGAAATCTTCATCCTGCTGTCTGTCCACACAAAAGCGCTACATTTGGGTTCCCTCTGTTTCTGCTACCTGTGAGCGATACTCCTGTACCAATTAGACTCGTATTGGTCCAAGACTGATATTTTGTTCTCCATGCCTGTCTACTGGTTTAATTAGGGCCATCACCTTGATCCAGGCTTCCGGGCTGTTTGTGACATCAATAGATAAATATACAACCGCCTTTATATAATTGTAAGCAACCTATACGTTCCTGGGTCTCACTTTGGGATCTTCCCTGGGATTCCCATAGTCCAAACAATTCAATATGACAAAGGTGGACCCGTATATTAGGAAAATTATTCTTCTTTATTCCAAAAACGACATACTTTCATACAATCAATAAAAGCATCGCATCTGTATCAGTCAAAAGACTAGTAGACATAGGTTGCAGAACAGGTAAATACCTTAGTAGCGCTTCACTGCATTTTGTAGGACAGGAGTAGCATGGACAGCCGGCCGGGTGAACGCCGCAATGATGCAACGTTTCAAGGGATCAACCCTCTTTCTCAAGCATGCGTGTTCCTAGTATCCTTCCCTTTAAATACCTTTATTTATTTTTTTCTCTCTTCCTTTTTTTTCTTCCTCCTTAACCCTTTCCTTTCTAAACTATTTTAAAAACATTTTAAAACTCCGTTCTTCATTGAGACCATTAGGGCTCTTAGAATCTAATGATACTATCCAATATGTTTCTTTTCTTAACAATTGTATCTTATTCTGTTCTGCATTGCTACCTACGTCTACTAGTCTTTTGACTGATACAGATGCGATGCTTTTATTGATTGTATGAAAGTATGTCGTTTTTGGAATAAAGAAGAATAATTTTCCTAATATACGGGTCCACTTTTGTCATATTGAACTGTTTGTGACATCACCACCCTAGTAACTGACAGTTACTAAGCTGATGACCGTTCATTCATACAGAACAGTACAAACATTTAGGCTATGTTCACACGGGTTAACTGCGGGACGTAATTACGCCCCGCAGTTACGCCGTGGGGCGGGAGCGGGGGGCTGGCACCTCGCCGGCCCATAGACAATCATTGCTAGCGGCGCGTATACGCCGCTAGAAAATGACATGTCAATTATCTCCCCCCTCGGCGTATTCGCCGGGCAGGGAGAGGAGACGTAATCCATAGTTCTCTATGAGAACTGTGGATTACCGTAATGAATGGGCCGTTTTCAGCCCGTAATTTGCACACTTCGGTGCGTGATTATGGACCGAAATCGGGCCCATTTTAAGCCGTGTGAACATGGCCTTATTGTTCTTTGTGATAACAGCAATTTTTGTTCATCCAGCAGCACATAAAATAGAATAAAAAGCGATCAAATAGTCATATAAACGTCAAACTGGTACCAATGATAACGTCAGTTCATCCCGTAATACACAGAATAGATTTTCATATACGGAAAAATAAAAATGTTCTGGCTATCAGAAGATAGCGCTAGGTAAATATTGTTTTGTTTTACACAATAAAAACAGTTGTAGTGCAACTACATAAAAATCTATATAAATTGGGCATCACCGTAATCGTATCGACTCGCACAGTAAAACGAGCATGTCCCCTACACTGCACGGTGAACACTGTTAAAAATTTTAAAAAAAAACTACCAAAAGTGCTGTCTTTTTGTCATCTTGTCTCCCAAAAAATGGCTTTAAAAACATCATCCCGCAAAAAACAAGCCACTACACAGCTTTATACACAGAAAAATATAAAAGTTATGGCTCTCAGACTATGGCGATGCTAAAACATGTTTTCTTTTTTTAAATAAAATTTTTTATATTATGTAAAAGTAGTAAAACATTAAATATACAAATTGAGTATTGCTGTAATCGTATAAATCTGCTGAGTAAAGCTAGTATGTCCTTTTCACTGCACTGTGACCGCTGTAAATATAAAAAAAACATTACCAGGATTGCTGTTCAAAACGCCTCACAAAAACCTTGCTTAAAAGCGATCAAAGGGTCATAAATGGTGCCACTGAAAACCTCAACTCATCATGCAAAAAAGTCCTCAATCGTCTCCAAATACAGAAAAAATATGACAGTATAAATAAATTATGACAATATAAAAACTAAATTTTTTTTACAAATGTATTTCTATAATGTAAAAGTAATAAAACATAAGACTATATAAAAGTTGTATCATTGTAATTGTACCAACCTGCATAGTAAAACTATTATGTCTTTTATACCGCACGGTGTATGCAGTAAAAATGAAGCCCAAAAAACAATGGTGGAACTGCGTTCTCGCCACCCTCCCATTTTCATGGCCCAATGCTAAAAAAACCTATAGAAAACCTGTGGGCCCAAAAAGCACAATACACCCCTAGATGAGATCCATGAGGGGCGTTGAATCCAAAGCGCACTGACGTCTGGAAGATTTCACCTGTTCTGGTACTTTGGGGGCTTTGCAAATGCGACATGGCACCCACCAAAATGTTTTTTCCAAAAGTCAAATAGTGCTTTCTCCCTTGTACGCCCTGCCATGCACCCAAACAGCAGTTTACACCTGCATAGAGGGTATTGCTGTACATGGAAGAAATTTTGTAACACAGTTTGGGGTACTTTTTTTTACAACAATCTGCAATTTTAGCTCAAAATTAAATTTTTTACATTTTCCCAGCCTGATGCTAAAAAAACTGGAAAACACCAATATAGTCACTATACCCCTGGATATATTCCTTAAGGGGTGTAGTTTCCAATATGGGGTCTTTTTAGGGTGTTTATTAAGTTGAACACCTTAGGGTGTAATGATGCCTATAGAAAATCGTAATGAAAATGAGACCCTAAAGTCCAGTAGGTGCTCCCCCTATTCTGAGGCTTTTAGGTGAGTCAAATAGTGTGTTAGGGCCACAAATGGGATATCTCTATAAACAGCAGAATTGGGGTAATCAATGTTGAGACATTTAAAAATTATGCCAACGTACAGTAGACATATGGTAGATGCTAGTTATAAACAATTTTGTGTGGTATAATTATCTGTCTTATAGAAATTTTTGAAATTTGAAAATTGCTTATTTTTCCAAACTTTCAAAACATTTTTATATTTTTCATAAATAAACAAGGATTGTACAGACACAAATTTCTTACTAACCTAAAGCACAATGTGTCACAAGAAAACAGTCTTTGAATCACTTGACTAGGTAAAAGTGTTAAAAAGTTATTCTAACATAAATTGACATATGTCGGATTTGAAAAACGGGGCTCAGTCTTTTGGTCCACAACTGGCTGCATCCTGAGGGGGTTAAAGCATCTCTTTCAAAATAAATGGAGCCAAATTTTTTATAATCTTAAGGCAAAAGGCACCCCTCTTCCCATTTAATCTAGTTAACTGCCTTTTAACGCTACCAACTACATGTGTGGATCTCTGCTCACTTCTATGGGAGTTCTGAGTATAGCTGAGCACACTTACTCCTATGGATATGCTTTAAATGTCTAAGGCAATATCACTTTAAGAAATAATAGGCAGGGCTGTGGAATTGGAGTCGGTGCCCATTTTGGGGGGGAGACAAAGGTCATATAAAATGGACTGCTTCTGACTTCCAAAATACATAATAAATTGGTACAGTTCAATACAGTGCCAAGAACAAGAGGAAGCGGGTCTGGCCAGTGCTACTGCTCTCATATTGTCAGCCTCATAAGATGAGGAGTTTAATTTTGAAAAGTATTTGGATAACATGGAGCAGCTAAAGCGTTACCGCAGGGGAAAATATTCGGCTCCCATAGAAACAGATTGACCAGATTTCAGCAACATTTTTCACTTACTTTCAAAGAAGTAGAAGAGTTCAACTGTTTATCAGAACTGACTGTGCATGAGGCAATTACTTCATAACCTGAAAATGTTAGAGATGTTGTCCATGTGGTCACTGCTTTACCACCAACAAGTTCGTGTAGAGAGGCCGTTCTCCAGCCTGGAAATAATGAGATCGGATTTGAGGTCATCTATGACGATCTGATGGAGGTGATACTGTTGCTCAAAACAAATTCATAGACCACAAATGTTATTCAGGATATTTTTGTTGAAAATAATTTTTTCCCACTTACTGCAGCGTTTTGCAGATTTACAATATTTGTTTTACGTTTTTGTGGTCTAAAGTTGTATTCCAATAAATATATTTTACACTGACAACCAAAAGGTTAACAATGTTTTAAACTTTTGACTTTCAGGCTCCATATTTCACCATCCACTACAGCTTTGAACGTGAGACGACCATCATTTTATAGACAATCTTCTTGGCTATCTCATAGCTTAATTTGACTTGCAACTATTTAGAATATAGTATAGTTCTGTAGATTCTTGTCATTGTAACTGTATTGTTACTGTTTTACTCCGGGTGGTGGGACAATCTTTTTCTTCTTTACAACCTGTTCTCACATTCCCTAATAGCTCAATATGGGCTGATTCCCAAGCAAAAGGTCACTGGTTCAAGCAACCATGAAGAAGATTTCCGAAGAAAAGAGACACAGCATCATCCAGCTGATCGCTAGCGGTGCCTGGGCCAAGAAAATTGCAAAACTGCATCATTTGAGGCCATGACAGCTGGAAGAATATGAAATGAAGTCCATCCATCCATTCAAAAGCCAAAATGTGGACGTCCAGGCAAAATATCAAGTTGGCTCATCACAAGGTCTATCAATTCTAACACGACGGACGCGGCAGTGGAGGTAGCTCGTATGCTTTGTAAGAGTGAGATCACTGAGTCCATGCAAGCACCGTTGAACGTGCATTACACATTTCTGGAATGGTGGCCCGACAAAAGTAAAGAAGCCTCAACTTCAATCTCGTCATAAGAAGCGTCGGCTCAAGTTTTCAAAAAAAGCGCACAAAATGGAAGGTTGGAAACGGGTGATTTGGAGAATGAGATGAAAGTCAATAGACTGGGTTCTGATGTGTGCAAATGGGTTTGGAAGAATGGGGCTAACCAATCGAGAAATTGAAGGAACTATCAATTTCGGTGGAGGGAGCCTGATGATTATGGGGTTGTTTCACAGCCATAGTCATTGGATACTTGTCCAGGATCGATATTGATCTCAATGCTGAGCTATATGTGAGTGTCCCACAAGATGAGTTACTTCATACACTTAAGTACTATGGGTGTGAAAAGGACGATATAGTGTTCCAGCCGGACAATGACCCGAAGCAGACGTGGAGGTTGGAGAAGGAATGATTCAATGATAATTAAGTAGAGTTGCTGTAATGGCCTCCACAGTCCCCAGACATCAACCCAATCGAACACTTGTGGGTAGAGTTGAAGAAAAGGCTGTATTTGTACCCAAGTCCAGTCTGCACCAACATTGGGAACGTGCAGAAGAGACCTGGGATCAGATTTTGGTCAAGATATGCTTGAATCTGATGGAGAGCCCAGAAGGATTCAGGCAGTATTGAAAGCCAAAGTTAGAGTTACCAAATACTAACAAAATATTAAAAATTAACATTTTGATTTTTAGGAGCAAAACAGTAACAATGCAGTCACATGACAAGAATCTGCAGAACTAAGCAGATGATAAATATTTGCGAATCAAATTTATGTATAAGATAGGTAAGATGATTGCCTATAAAATGATGGTAGTCTCACATTCAAAGCTGTAGTGGATGGTGAGATGGGAGCGTGAAAGTCACAAGTTCAAAACATTGTTACCATTTTGCTTGTCAGTGTATGTTCTACCTAAATAGCTTGATTATTGTATCATAAGGTGATAAACGCCTGACGTAACCATTTTACGACAGTAAACTTATCACTTACACATGCACCATGTATGAGGGAGTGGGAGTCAGGAGTCGGAGTTAGGGAAATTGAGGAGTCAGAGCTTTGGCTTACAGATTCCACAGTGCTGATAATAGGATGAGAACCTACTATCCCCCTGCGTTGGGGTAGAGCACTAATAGTGTTTAAAACGTAGACTGTATAACATTAGACTAGAAGTCTTAAAATGTGTCACTTTTTTTAATATA
This sequence comes from Phyllomedusa bahiana, assembly GCA_025379985.1. Lineage (NCBI taxonomy): Eukaryota > Metazoa > Chordata > Amphibia > Anura > Hylidae > Phyllomedusa > Phyllomedusa bahiana. The sequence continues at coordinate 84,801 of JAODAL010010330.1, forward strand.
GTGTTGATAAATCTGGCGCATGCTTAGACTGTTTAGTCTAAGCTTACACCATCACCATTAATTGGTCACACACCTTTTCCTTGAAGCACATCCATTTTGCCATATTTAAACACTATCTAAAACACATGTAAATGTGGTGTAAAGCATGAACATAAGTATTTTGATGCAAATTGCACCAGAATTCTGCTACAGTTTCTATAGTAAATGTGCACCATGACATTTTTTGTTTTTGATGCATATAATTGACACAAATTTCACCTGTTTCAAATGTGAGTTAATTATAAAAACACATGTGTTTTACAGCATGCTTTTTTTGATACAGTAAAAAAACTAAACAAAATTGGAATGTGTAAACTCAACCCAACTAATGTGAACTAAAATGAAAAGGATAGGTTTAGGGTCCGTTCACACGTTATAGAATTGATGGGAAAAATTCCACAACGATTCTACAAGAATCTACAGAGAATTCTACAGCAGCAATGGTGCACCAATTCATCCAGATTTGGGTGCAGATTTGCATGTAAATTTGGCTGCCAATATGACTATATAGATTAATCTATTGCTACAGTTGAAACCAGAAGTTTACATGCACTTTTTATTAAAAGACACATATGCATGTTTTTCTCACTATCTGACATGAACTCGGAATAAACCTTACCCAGTTTAGGTCAATTAGGATTACCACAATTATTTATACTTGCCAAATGTCAGAATAATGAGAGAGAGAATTTTTTAAGGCATTTTTATTACTTTCTGCAAAGTCAAAAGTTTACATACACTAGGATTACTATGCCTTTAAACAATTTGGGACAGCCCATATGATGATGTCATGTCTTTGGAAGCTTCTGATTCAGGTTTATTGGCAACATCTGAGTTAATTAGAAACACACCTGTGGATGTATTTTAAGGCACACCAGAAACACACTGCTTCTGTGTATAACATCATGGGAAAGTCTAAAGAAATCATCCAAGATATCAGGAAGATAATTGTGGACTTGCACTATTCGGGATCATCCTTGGATGCAATTTTCAGATACCTGAAGGTGCCTCATTCATCTATACAAACAATTATACACAAGTACAAACAAGATGGAGATGTCCAGCCATCATACCGCTCAGGAAGGAGACGGGTTCTTTGTCTCACAGATAAACGTGCTTTGGTGTGACGTGCATATCAACCCAAGAACAAAAGCAAAAGACCTTGTGAAGATGCTGGTGGAAGCTGGTAAGATTGTGTCATTGTCCACAGTGAAATGAGTACTATATCAACATGGGCTGAAAGACCACTCTGCCAGGAAGAAGCCATTACTCTAAAAGAATCATACAGTGAAGGAAATAATTATTTGATCCCTTGCTGATTGTGTAAGTTTGCCCACTGACAAAGACATGAACAGTCTATAATTTTAAGGGTTGGTTAATTTTAACATTGAGAGCTCGAATATCAAAAATAAAATCCAGAAAATCACATTGTATAAACTATATAAATTTATTTGCATTTTGCTGAGAGAAATAAGTGTTTCATCCCCTACCAATCATTAAGAGTTCTGGCTCCTACAGACCAGTTAGAGGCTCCTAATCAACTCATTACATGCATTAAAGACAGCTGTCGTCAATAGTCACCTTTATAAAAGACTCCTGTCCACAGACTCAATTAATCAGTCAGACAACATGGGTAAGACCAAAGAGTATTTGATCCCTCTGGTAAACAAGACTTAATACTTGGTGGCAAAACACTTGTTGGCAAGCAGTCAGACGTTTTTTGTAATTGATGATGAGGTTTGTGAACATGTCAGGAGGAATTTTGGTTTGGTCCACTCCTATTTGCAGATCATCTCTGAATCATCTTGAGGCTGTCACTTGGCAACTCGGAGCTTCAAATCCCTCCATAAGTTTTCTATGGGATTAAGGTCTGGAGACTGGCTAGGCCACTCAATTACCTTAATGTGCCTCCTTTTTTGCCTTGGCTGTATGTTTGGGTCATTATCTTGCTGGAAGACCCAGCCACGACCCATTTTTAATGTCCTGGTGGAGGGAAGGAGGTTGTCACGCAGGATTTTACAATACATGGCTCCATCCATTCTCCCATTGATGCAGTGAAGGAGTCTTGTGGCCTTATCAGAGAAACACCCCCAAAACATAATGTTTCCTCCTCTATACCTGACAGTTGGGACGGTGTTCTTTGGGTCATAGGCAGCACTTCTCTTCCTCCAAACACGGCGTGTTATGAGTTAATGCCAAAGACCTCAATTTTTGTCTAATCTGACCACAGCACCTTCTCCCAATCCTCAAAGAATCACCAGGTGTTCACTGACAAATTTCAGATGGGCCTGCACATGTGCCTTCTTCAGCAGGGGGACCTTGCGGGCAATGTAGGATTTTAAACCATTACAGCATAATGTGTTACCAATGGTTTTCGTGGTGACTGTGGTCCCAGCTGCCTTGAGATCATTAACAAGTTCCCCCCGTGTAGTTTTAGGCTGATCTCTCACCTTCCTCATGATCAAGGATACCCCACGAGGTGAGATTTTACATTGTGCCCCAAATCAATGTCGATTGACGGTCATTTGCATTATTTCCATTTTCTTACTATTGCACCAACAGTTGTCTCCTTCTCACCCATAATCTTACTTATGGTTTTGTAGCCCATTCCAGCTTTGTGCAGATCCATGATCTTGTCCCTGACATCCTTAGAAAGCTCTTTGGTCTTGCCCATGTTGTAGAGGTTAGAGTCTGATTAATTGAGACTGTGGACAGGAGTCTTTTATAAAGGTGACTATTTAAGACAGCTGTCTTTAATGCAGGTAATGAGTTGATTAGGAGCCTCTAACTGGTCTGTAGGAGCCAGAACTCTTAATGATTGGTAGGGGATGAAATACTTATTTCTCTCAGCAAAATGCAAATAAATTTATACAATGTGATTTTCTGGATTTTATTTTGGATATTCTATCTCTCAATAGTAAAATTAACTTACCATTAAAATTACAGCCTGTTCATGTCTTTGTCAGTGGGCAAACTTACACAATCAGTAAGGGATCAAATAATTATTTCCTTCACTATAAAAGCCAGATCAATGTTTGCAAATGCACACAGGAACAAAGACCTATATTTTTGGAGACATATTCTGTGGTCTGATGAAACTAAAATTTAACTGTCTGGCCATAATGACCATCGTTACGTTTGGAGGAAAATGGTAGAAGCTTGGAAGCCTAAAAACACCATCCCAACTGTGAAACACAGGGTTGGCAGCATCATGTTGTGGGGTTGTGTGGCTGCAGGAGGGATTGATGCACTTCACAAAATAGATGGCACACTGAGGAAAGAAGAATATGTGGCAATACAGAAGCAACATCTCAAAACATGAGCCAGGAAGTTAAAGCTTGGGTGGAAATGGGTCTTTCAAATGGACAATGACCCGAAGCATACTGCCAAAATGGTTATAAAGTGGCTTAAGGATAAACAATTCAATGTTTTGGAGTGGCCATCACAAAGCCTTGATCTCAATCCTACTGAAAATTTATGGGCAAAGCTGAAAAGGCAGGTGCGAGCAAGGCAACCTACAAACATGGCTCAGTTACACCAGTTGTATTAGGAGTAATGGGCCAAAATTCCTACCAACTATTGTGAGAAGCTTGTGGAAGGATATCCATAATGTTGGACCCAAGTCATACAGTTTAATAGCAATGCTACCAAATACTAATGAAATGTAAATAAACTTTTGACTTTGCAGAATGTAATAAAATGCCTTAAAAATTCTCTCTCTCATTATTATGGCATTTGGTATTCTGATTGACCTAAAATGGTAAAGTTTATTCTGATTTCATGTCAGATAGTGAGAAAAACATGCATATGTATCTTTTTATATAGTGTATGTAAACTTCTGGTTTCAACTGTATATACAACCTATCGTTCAGAATACACCAAGCTATCTTAGAGATGACGAACATGGTCCAATTACCAACTTTGGTCACCTGATTATGTTTGGGTCACTTTCCAGCATACCACATCACTTGGCCCTTAATGCTATAGCTTTTCACCTTAGAAATAACAGCAAATATGATGATGATTTAAAATGTTTCATTATGATGAATATTTCATTTTTGCTATCTCATAACTTTTTTGCTTTGATGGTGAGTACTATTTACAAACTGAGGGAGTAGCGATGGAGTCCAATTTCTCTCTATCATTCGACAATTTATGTGTCATGGTGGGAGTCAGAGAGGATTTTTTCTGCTGCAAATCCTTTTTTACATAATGTGATCTATTACGGGCGCTACATAGATGACCTTTTGGTTGTCTGGGTTGAGAATGAAGCATCCATACCAGTTTTCATATGATACATCAATGGTAATGTACTGAATTTGAAATTTACCTTAACGTTTGATATGGAAAAATTTTTGGGATGTTATACAACGGGGTGATAAGAACAAAGTTCACACTGCCCTTTATAGAAACCCCAATTCTGGTAGTGATATCTTGGGAGCCAACAGCTGCCATCCGAGATACACTGTGGCAGCTATTCCAGTTGGTGAATATGTTAGGGCAAGGAGAGTCTGCTCAAGATTTTTTAAGAGAAATAAAGGTTATTAAAACAAAGAGGTTACCCTAATTTGGACCCTAGAGAGAGTGGCTGCTAAAATGAGAGATAAAACACAGGAATCATTCCTTTCAAAAGACACAAAATTCAAGTAATGGTGTGTTTTTTTCGTTTGTTTTTTACGGCAGGACAATATCATGAGAAAAATTGCTGTTTTTGACTCCCAGCTATTTTGACTCAGTAGATGAAAAGTGCAATAGAACTTGGCTGGCTCAAAAGCAATTATTTGTATCTGGAGGAACGAGGTGTAATATCTACACCTATGTACAAAAAACTAAAAACCTCTAAAAATACTGATAAAATTTACCAAAGGAATTTATTAATTGTGATACTACCCATGTAATACATGCTATCTATTGTACCTTGTGCAACCAGTATGATATTGGTTCTGTGCACAATAAGAAAATTAAAATATAGAATTGCGGATCATATACACAAACATATATATATTGGCTAAACAAACACAAACATCAGGAGCAACAAAACATTTTATTGAGGAACATGGAGGGAAGCTATATACTTTCCGTTTTTTTGGTCTAGAGAAGTGAATAAACCAAAGAGAAGTGGAGATTGGAGACATGGCGGGTGTCGCAGAGAAGCTTACTGCATCCTTGAATTGGATACATGCATGTCCAGTGGCTTAAGTTATAGGAATGACTTTTTGTATTTTTATTAATTATTTTGCTGATATTGTACCATAATTGTTAGAAAGTGATATGTGTTATATTACGGAAACAAAGGTTACAATATTGAGTAGTTCCGTGCAAAGTTAAAATCTATATATGCAGTGGATATAATATGTTAATCAGAGAAGCAGTGATTGGTGAACAGTTTTTCTTTTTCAGTACAAAGAAGAATGAATTGTGGAACTCACTGTTCCAATCTGTGCATTATTTTATTCCAGAATTACAAAACAAAGCAGGCAGGGATAGATAGAAGCAATAAGCCTATGATCGTTTCGTGTGCAAGCACACTTTCTCAAGGCAAAAGTTAGTTTTAACTCCTGCCTAACAGGTGTAACCATGCTGCGATCAAGGGTGCTCATAGACGAGAAACACGTAAGCTAATAAGCAATGTTGTGTCGTTGTGCCACGCTTTATGCATTTTGTTATGATCTTTTGATACGATAAAATAGTGTTTTTTTTTACTGCAATACCGGATTTCCCATATTCTTTCACTTTGGAAGGATTTATTTTTTGGAGACCCAAACTTTACTCCCAGGACAATTTGGGGACTGTGCTTATCAGTTCATCTCTTATACTTGGCTGCTGCACTCTGAAGATTCTTCTCAACTTTTGCCCAGATATCTAAAAAGTTGTGGAAAACTTCTGCCTGAATCACACAGAAAGATTCAGATTTCAACTCTACAATGTCATAAAAAGTGTTTTGCCTGAGGATTCATGTATATGGTTACTTTAAGCAAACTTTACCTAGGGTAACAGCTGTGGCATTATGAGATGTTTAGAATGCCCATCACAAATGTGCCCTTCCTCTTTGATCTGGATCAAATGTTAAGCTCCCTGAAAATCATATTTGGAGAAAAATAAAATGAACTCTTCTAACCCAGTCATATAGTTCAGAGATGAGCAGCTAACGGTACCTGTTCAGTAATTTATATTGTCTTTCTGACGCCTCTCCTTAAGGTTTTACGTCTTTTGAACAGGTGGATATGGTCACAGGAAATAACAGATCATAAATTCTCCTCCAGGGAAGTTTATGACCAGGGTTGGACAATGACAAAGCAGCACAGGCACTAAAATCCAACTAGATCACATCCAATATGACTGCCCATATCACACAGAACATAACATTAAGCAATGCCTCTTTCAGGGAGACTACTCCACTGTTAGGAAGGGGTAGTTAAGGGAAAGTGTAGTCCATCATCCACATTGCTTCTTTTTCCCCATTCCATCTATATCAGGAACTGGATTTATCTTTCATTCACTTGATACCTTATTGATGTTATATTATTTGCCTATATAACATAGCTGTATTACCCTTCATTGCGTGTATCGGGTAAGTGTACAGTACCAAGTATTTTTAAAATTTGGGGACTATTTTTTAGTGCATCTTTATATTAAAGATATAATATTTCTTGTGCAGTGATAGTTTGTCTTGACATTTTAGTCACTATATTATCTTTGTGGAACATGAGAACAGTTCATAGTACAAGCAAAATAATGCACATACATTATCTCACAAAAGTGAGTACACCGCTCACATTTTTGTAAATATTGTATTATATTTTTTTATGGGACAACACTGAAGATACAACACTTTGATACAATTTAAAATAGTCAGTGTACAGCTTGCATAACAATATAAATCTGGTGTGCCCTCAAAATAATTCAGTGAGTACACCCCAAGTGAAAATTGACAAATTATGCCCAATTTGACATTTTCACTCCCCAGTGTCATGTGATTCGTTAGTGTTACAGGGTCTCATGTGTGAATGGGGAGTAGGTTTGTTAAATTTGGTGTTATTGCTCTCACACTTTCTCAAGGTACAGCAGGAAAGCAAAGAAGGAGAAACAGCATCTATCCGGTATTATTAATTACGTATGCAACAGGTTCTCAACCCTGAACCTGCAGGCTAAAAATATTGCAGCAAAAAAACAAAGCAGGAAAAGCAGCATCCACGCAGTATTATCCAAAAGTGAAAAAAACGACTATTCCTCCACAAAGTGCAGTGCAACGTTTAAACCTCTATCCAGGTCTTTATCCATGCTGGAGGTCGAAACTTTGCACTGCACTTTATGGAGGAATAAACGTTTTTTCACTTTTGGATACTGCGTGGATACTGCTTTTCCTTCTTTGTTTTTTTGCTGCAATATTTTTAGCCTGCTGGTCCAGGGGTGAGTACCTGTTGCATACATAATTATTTTTTTTTCTGCTGGCATAAAAATTTAAAGCGGTCGGAATAGGTTCGGTACCCACTGGAAGGAGAGGTGTCAGTGGTCTTTTGGGAGATAGACATTTCACACGTTGATAGCCTATCATAGCGATATGCCATCAATGCATAGGGAGACAATGCTGTCAAAAAAGTATTTTCTTTGGGGGGCCTTACTTACCCGGCTATGCTCCTGCTGATGTATCTGTCTCCCGGGCGCGCATACTCATTCCCTAGGGCACGCACGCTGGCACTTTTAAATTTAAAGGGCCAGCGCACCAGTAATTTTCTATCACCGCACGCTGCCCCTATCTAAGCCTGCCCTTTCCTGATCCTTTTGCTGGATCTTTAGTGCCGTTAGCCTACTGAGAAAGCGTTCCCTTGTTAGTTATACCGTGTACCGTACCATTTGCCTCCGTCCCTCGACCACGAACCATTGCTGCCTGTTCTGACCATCCCGCTTTGCGGCGGGCTCTAGTTGATACCGGGACCTACTTAGAATCCGCTCCCCGGCATGGCTTATACCATCGCTTGCGGTGGTCCATAGGATTCACTATTGCTGATCGTTACATTTATGCATGTAAAGTATGTTGTGTGTGTGAAATTGTAGGGGTTATATGAGGGTGACAAAGGGGGGCCATTGGAATATAATTAGGGTGGACAGTAAGAAAATTAGATGGGAGGAACACTGGGCCTTATCTGAAGCTACACAAGGCAGCTCTGATCACAAATTGAAATTAGCAAAGGAAGAGATGTGGTTTGGATCAGCGCAGCCCTTTGCTGCGAGACACAATGACAAGATTTCACTTTATGTAATGTTAGGGGGCTGTAACTGTTTACACCAATGCAGTGTTCTGGTTAGAAGGTTTTCTTGTGGAGGCTTGGAGGAAGGTGACTATCACAGCTCTCCAGGCATGGTAACTGACCATTGCAGGACAACTATTAGCCATGTACTGCATAAATCTGGCCTTTATGAAAGAGTGGCAAGAAGAAAGCCCTTTTTGAAAGGTCTGGAGAGCTGTGAAATCCACTCCGTCCCGCTGCTCATATAGAATGAAGTGTACCTAGGAGCGAGCAGGAATAGGGAGGGGGTGTGATGTGGTCACCACTCCTCAGTGAGGGAAGACACGCCTACTGGGAGGAGAGACCTGCCCCTATATTTAAAACGCTAAGCCAGAGAAACAGCTCAGATGCCTGTTAACACCTGTAGTGAGAAAACCCCTTCAACTAAAGTAATTAGTCTTCTTTGTTTGTTAGATCAGCTAATACTCGAGCTGCTGGCAGTTCTGTGTGCCGACCTGTGTGATGACGTCATCCCTGCTATCATATAAGGGAAATAGGAGGGGAGAGCAGGGCAGAGCAGGTTGGTAACCTATAAAAACTTGAGTGCACCCAGAGCTGATAAAATCACTTTTATCTCCTCAACAAAGAAAAATAAACAAAGCAGTATGTTTGGAAAACATATTCATTTACTGTTTCCTACATGTTGAAAGCTAATCTGTGCAGTGAGACAACCCATTTTAATTGATATTTTTTATGTGATAGAGCAACACAAAGTAGCAAGTATTTGTGCAGTTTAAAGCAATTAATATGTGCTTTTCCAAATTTTAGCAAATTAAAAAACATAAAAGTATGGTGTGCATATGTTTTCAGCCACCTGTACTCTAATACCCATAAATAAAATCTAGTGTGAGCAATTACAAGTCACCTAATTAGTAAGGATATTACCTCTGTATGTAATTATTGTAATATGTATTTAATTTATTCTCAGTATAACTACAGCTGTTTTTTAAATACCTCAGAGGTTTGTTAGAGAACATTAGTAAACAAACAGCATCATGAAAACAAAAGACAGTTCAGGGATATAGCTGTGACAAAGTGTATTGCATGGTTACGTTTAAAAAATATCCCCAGCTCTAACATTGCACTGTTCAATCCATCATCCATAAATGGAAGGTGTATGGCACAACCTCTAACCTACCAAGCAGGGCCGCCAACAGAAATTTCAGGGCCCCATACAGCTGAAGCACCTGGGCCCCCCCCGTAAACCCCGCCCCCAGCAACCGAATTGCCCCGCCCCAGCAACCCGATCGCCCCGCCTCCAGCAAAAGGGGCTGGATAAGGTAGCCAGGGCCCCCTTTAGGATAAGGTAACAGGGCCCCCTTTAGAATAAGGTAGCCAGGGCCCCCTTTAGAATAATGTAGCTAGGGCCCCCTTTAGATTAATGTAGCCAGTGCCCCCTTTAGAATAATGTAGCCAGGGCCGCTTCCTTAGATATAAAAAAAAAAACAAAACAAAACAAAACATCCACTTACCTGGCTCCGGCTCCCGCTCGCGGCCGCTCGATCTCCCTGCCGGCCTCTAGTGGCGCCCGGCATAGGCGGCGCGGTGATGTGACTGTTCATTCTCTCTCTGGCCTCTGTAAAAATAAACCTGTGGCTGATAAGGCTGGGATTAGTATTAGGACAGTCTTGCACTTTTTGGTTCCCAAAACCATGAACCTTAAATTATAATGCTCCCATAAGTTATTATAGGGAAGTGTATGACACATGACAGGTGCACTGCTTTTTACTTTGTTGGGGTTTTTTCTTATTTTTACATAAATGGTCAATGCAAACCAAAAATCTAAAACAAAAATGCCATCACGAGGGCTTTTTATGGTTTGTCTAGAGCATAAAATGTTATATATACGGTACACTTATTTTAGTGTGACCGTGCATGGATTACGTTATACTGAAAATAGCACAAGTGTATAACAAAAGATCTCCAGTCTTTATAAAGACAATTTTGCTTTTACTGCTTCTTGGACTAGAATCAAGCATATTTTTAAGGGATTTATTCCTGTTGTCATGACAATGATCCTTCGATGCCCCTTCCATTTCAAAAGAAACTTTTGTTTGGGCTTACTTGGAAGTCTGGTCATGTGTATACTGTATTTGCCACTACTAATGCATTCCAGGTCTAAAACAAACACATTTATTTCAGAGTGCACTTTAGGTTATTATTTTAATGATTGCTAACTGCATTTTACTCTGGTTCAGATTCAGTATCTGGCAGATTTACATTTAGAGTTATATTGTTTCTCAAAACATTTGATTTGATGTGGGCACTATTATACACAATGGGGTTTACTTAAAAACTGAATGAACATTAATGGAGAAAATATTGTTACAAAAAAAAATTAGAAAAAATGTCCATCTGATAAAATTAAATAATTATAATGTATTTGGTTTCCTCATAACATCTACTACTTAAAAAAAAGTATAATCCCCTTAGTTACTGCCCCTATATGTTTTTACTTCACTCATTATGGGGCCTTATTTCTGCCCATACATCTTTTTACAGCAGGTGCAGTGGGAGCTTGGTTTCTGGCATCCAGGCTATTTCTCTAATGACCAATATCTAAGAAACCTCTGATCCCAAATGTTTGAACTCTGAGATGGTGTGGTCAACAGCGAAATCTTAGTGGCTTCAGGAGTGGACCGATTACTGGACCGATTCTCACACAATCACCTCGGCTCGGATTCTGCGGGTGCTTCTCCTTTTTTCATTGTTTATGGTCTACATCATTGTCCTTCTCTTTCTCTGCCTGCTTTATTTGATGTTCCTGTGGCAGATGCCCAAGTCCAAGACATTATCACTACCTGGCAAGAAACTTGACATGCGCTGCTACTGGCATCCTCAAGCAACAGGTCTCAAGCAGATAAAAGACGAAGACCTTCTCAGATTTTCTCCCAAGGAGATAATGTCTGGTTGTCGGCAAAGTATGTCCGTCTGAAGATCCCCAGCCTCAAGCTGGGTCCACGCTTCCCAAGAACATCTGAAGCTGTCCAATGCATCAACCCTGTGGCCTACAAGCTCCGCCTGCCTCTGTCAATGCGCATCTCAAATTCCTTCCATATCTCACTCCTTAAACCACTGGTCCTCAATTGCTTCTCACAAAAAACCAAGGGCGACATGTATGATTTATGCCGCTTAGATGCCAATTTTAAAGCGCATACGAATAATGCAGAATGCACCTGATTTATGAACCTGGTCTACTGCAAGTCATAAATCAGGCGTATTCTAGCGCTAAGATGACAAATCAGGCTCAGGTAAACCACTTTGAAAGTGGTTTACCTGTTCCAGCAGTAATGCGCTTGGAATTGCCGAACTGAAGCTATAAATTTATAGCTTCATACTTTTCTAGAGCACCCCACCTCCCGCATGCCCCCGAAATCAGGCGCATTACAAAGTGCCGTGGGCGCTCTGTACTGCGCCTGATAGTGGCGTGCGGGCGAATTAATACTATCGCGAACGGGGTTGTGCCCGATGTCGGGGTGAAAAGACGCCAGACTTCTGGCACAGACCCGTTCATACATGTCGCCCCAAGTCTCTACCTCCTGAAGCTGGTGATACTTTTGAGGTAAAGGAGATCTTAACCAAAAAGTCTATTAGGGGGAAGCGGTACTACCTAATTGACTGGGAGAGGTTCAGGCCTGAAGAAAGATCATGTGAGCCAAATTACAACACTGATGCACCAGAGCTAATTCAAAAATTTAGAATTTGTTGGAAGAGGGAGAGGCCTAAGTGGGGTGGAGGGAATGTGCTGTCTGAGTCGTGCTAGGGCCACAATGCTCGTGTGTCCCCTGCCTCAGTCCAAACATACTCACCTCTCCCTGCTCCTACTCCGCTGTGGTCCTCTATTCTGTGCCGATGCGTGCCTACTCACTCCCTAGGCCACGCGCACTGGATCTGTAAAATTTAAAGGGCCAGCACGCCATTGATTGGATAATCGCCAGACGCTGATTATATCTGGTTCATCTTCCAGTTCACCTTTATCCGTCCGTTGGTGTTATTAGTAACAGTATTGTTGCGCTATATTGTTATTCATAAACCATCAAAGAAAAAATATTTACTCTAAAACAAAACCTTTAATGAATACTACTTATAAAAACATAGTCGACATATCTCACCAAAAATTATATGGACATCCGCCAAACTATAAATTCAGGGTGGCCTGGGACGTCTATCTATCCCTTACAAACTCACACCTAGACTCACCCTCAGCGGAGACCCTGCCCTTACAAGGGCGATCCTGCAGTCTTTTCCCCTATTATGCCCTATCTTAGTACCTAGACTAAATACTCTAATCTTTACAAATCTAGGTAAAACAAAATTCCGTAGGTAGGCCAAATAACATATAGGATAGAACTCAATAGTTCTCAATAGGTCGCTTATTATACCTTAAAAATCTGATTATTCAATTACACATACTCATTGCATATTTCTTTTGCATAATTCCCCAATATTGCTTGTGCACTATTCCCCATGCTTGTGCATTATTCCCCAAACGCGTTTCGTCTCATACATACGACCGTTTCGGGGTTTTGCCCCTCATCAGTGTAGAGCAGAGCGATACTGGCTTCCCAGCTCCTTTCCCATAATGCCTTGTGATATGCAGATACTTAGTAGTGGGCTAAAAGTCAAAACACTACACACCTTAACTGGTGCTCTCCTCAAGAAGAGATGTTCCCCTTTTCTCAGCCACTCATTGCCTCCCACCCAGTCAAGCCAGTATCGCTCTTTTCTCAACTTTTCTGCAGTAGTAATATATTGCAGAATAGTGTATAATAATGCCTCTCCTATTACACTCTGACTAAGGCAAGCATGGAGGCCTTCATTAGGCCCCTGGCTGCCACAACAACTGGTCGGAACACCACAAAATCATTATGGGGGGCTGATCCGGGATCGTAACACTGTGTAATGACATTTTTCTGTACCATACTAACTGCAGTTGCATTTAATGTGGTACCTAAGGGGTTAAATGGCCGGTAGGGGCAGGTTCTGGCTGTAACTAACAGCCATTACCTGCTGCATATGGAGTGGGCTCAGGGAGTGAGCCCGCTCCATACACCTTTATGAACACTATGCTGTAAATATGCAGTGAATGTCAGGAAGGGTTAAAAATAAATAAGAAAATAAAATGTAGTTAACAAGGTATATGTACCCCAAAGTGGTGCCATTAAAAAAAATTCAACTCATCCCGCAAAAAACAAGCCTTTATATTGATATGTTGATGGTAATAATAAATAGGTTACAGCTCTGGGAAAGCAATCATGAAAAAATAATTGCCATGAACACCTAAAAAACTTACTCACTAAGGGGCAAATGGTAAAATTGTTTTAAAAAATGTAACCCAATTATGAAACATGAAATATGTGGGAATGAGGACATCTTGTGGCAAAAATGCATAATTAAACTATCATAAAATTATGGAGTGAACTGAAAACATAATTATAAGTTATAAAGAACTTACCTGGCCATAAACCCAGATCTAATTTTCTAAAACTTACCATGAGACAGTAGAAATATCTTCAAAGCAATGTTTTCCTTCAATATTTTTTATTGTATCAATGCATCTGAAATAATAAGAGGCCCAATTATAAATCATCTTAATTAATTAGGGCCTGTTCTTTTTACCAAAATACTAGGTGAGGGAGTGCCCAGCACGGACTGGAGGAAGAAAAGGCCCATGCGCAGCCTAGTGGGAGAGTAAGGGCCAGGTGCAATCTAAGGCTATGTCCCCACTGCACAGGATTACGCTCGTATCTTCAGCGCTTTTTGTTTTATAAAAGCGTAGAAGATACGATCGTTCCTGCGGCCCCATTGACGGCAATAGGAAAGACGAGCTGCAGTCTACACAGCTCGTCTTTTCTCTGCTCGTCTTTCGGCAGCGCTGTATTATACAACATGTATACAACTGTAATACAATTGTGTGGGTGACGGAAAAAAAACGAGAAACGACCACGGTTTTTGTACAAAGCGTGACAAAAGCCGCAGTCCTGCATTGGAGAAAAAACGGCCGCTTTTGGGCCGTTTTTTGTCCGATGCAGTGTAGACATAGCCCAGGGGGAAAGAAAGAGAGAAAGGGCCTGGTGCAACCTAGGGAGAGAGTGAAGGTGACCATAAAGGAAAGACCAATTCTAAATAACAGAATTCAAAGAAGGAATATAGAATACTAATATGAAACAGGAAAATATTCCATTAAAACTTCACTTTTAATCCTAACTATTAAAAACTACTTAAACAACCTCAATCAATAATCACAAAGCATAAAGGGACCCACCAAAAGTGATACAAAAATCCCTGTTGGTCACAAAAGATGTGTAAATCTACAATACCCTAGTCTATCTGTTACCCTAGGGAAAGTAATCTCCCGGAAAAAGCGTCCCGAAAAGGACGGTCCCGCAATAGTGGCTCCTGTAATAACTATCCCTACAAACAGGGATTGACATGTAAGGAAACCAACAATGTAAAAAGTACATAAACAAACCTCTGTAGGCAGGGTCATAAAAAAAAGAGCATAAAGCTTACAAAAAAGATCCCACCTACTTTACCCAAACACGTTTCCCTCTGTAGATGCAGAGTTCATCAGTGGGTATATCCAGAACGCACGAGGCCGGAGGTTAGTGTATCCTCCATGAGAGAAATGACCCTCACTTGTGACCCACTAGTTAGATGTATGAGTCCACCTTAAGTACAAGTCAAAACTCCACCTCCACTATCATTAGCCAATTGGAGGACAGAACTATTCAGGATGACCAGAGTCGCAGTTGTCTACAGACCCCCCCGGCTCACCCCGCCAGTTTCTGGATCATTTTGCTGCCTGGCTTCCTCATTTCCTCTCGACTGAAATACCCACACTCATCATGGGCGATTTCACATCCCCATTGACAACACTATGCTCTCCTTCCGCCTCTCAGTTTCTTTCACTAACCTCTTCTCTTGGCCTCTCGCAGTTTCCTGACTCTCCAACTCACAAGGATGGGAACTCTCTTGATCTGGTCTTCTGTCGCCTTCTGTTTCAATTTCTAATCTTACCAACTCTCCTTATAAAACTCTCGGATCATAACCTTATCTCTTTTACTATCAACAACTTTCAGCCTTCTCTCGACACACCAACCCGTCGCCCATTCCGAAATCTCCGCGCGATCAACACTCAGACCCTCACAGACACCATAAGTCCTCACTCCCCCCAAAACTCCTCCCTCTCCTGCCCTTGACCTGGCTGTCAAACGTTACAATGAAACTCTCACAACCACACCTGGACTTGTTGGCACCACTCATACACCGCACCACCAGAATCAGACGCCCGCAGCCTTGGGCCACACGCCTCAGACTCACCATCTACAGCGCGGTTCCAGGTGCGCTGAGCGACTGTGGAGAAAGACAAAGTTACCTGCAGACTTTCTCCAACTACAAATTCATGCTCAGGACCTACCACACTGCCCTTCACTGCGCCAAACAAAAATATTTCACCTCCTCATCTCAACACTACACAACAACCCAAAACATCTGTTTGACACCTTCCACTCCCTCCTCAGGCCCAAAGCTCGGGCCCCGGTCACTGACCTCTGTGCTGAAGACCTGGCCACTACTTCAAAGACAAAATTGACAGCATCCGGCAAAACATCACATCACAATCCCCAAATTTAACCCATCCTGTCCCTCCCCGCACGCCCTCTAATCTGCTCTCAGCCCTTGCCCCGACATCAGAAGAAGAAGTTGTCCAGGCTTCTCCTGTCTGCTCGCCCACCACTTGCTCTAGTGACCCAATTCCCTCCCATCTTGTCCAGTCCATTTCTCCAGCTGTCCCTCTCACCTCACTACAATCTGTAACCTCTCTCTCTCCACGGGATCTTCCCATCTTCCTTTGAACACGCTGTTATAACTCTTACTTAAAAAGCCCTCTCTGGACCCCTCCTGCGCCACCAACTACCGACCAGTCTCTAACCTGCCCTTCATCTCCAAACTCCTGGAACGCTTGGTCTACTCTCGCTTGATCCGCTATCTCTCTGCTAACCCCTCTTCTAAACCCTCTGAATCCCGGTTTCCGCACCCTACACTCCACGGAAACTGCTCTTTTAAAGTTTCAAATGATCTCCTGACAGCAAAATCTCAGGGTAACTACTCATTGCTGCTTGTTCTGGATCTCTCTGCAGCGTTTGACCACTGTGGATCACCACCATTCCTCAGCATGCTCCGCGCCATCGTATCCAGGACAAACCGCTCTCTCTTGGTTCTCTTCCCACCTCTCTCACCGCTCCTTCAGTGTCTCATTTTCCGGGTCTACCACCTCTCCTCTCCCTCTTGCTGTCGGGGTTCCTCAGGGATCCATTCTTGGTCCTCTCCTCTTTTCACTCTACACAGCCCCCATTTTGGGCAAACCATTCAGCAGATTGGCTTCCAGTACCATCTCTACGCTGATGACACTCAACTTACACTTCCCCCCCAGACATCACTCCTGCCTGCTACAAAAAAACCATGACTGCTGTCCGTGGCTTGACATCATGTCCTCTCTCTATCTCCACTAAACCTCACTAAAACTGAACTTCTAGTCATCCCACCATCTACTAACCGACCTCACCCTGCTATTCTCTCTCAGTGTGTGGTACCACCAAACTCCTAGGCAGCAGGGCCCCCTGTCTGGGGTTATACTAGACTCTGATCTGACCTTCACCCCCCATATCAAATCCCTTGCCCGCTCTTGTCACCCCGCAAACCCCAAGAACATCTCCCGAATCCGTCCATTTCTCACTGTGGAACAACTCAAAAATCTCATTGTTGCGTTATCCCTTCTCGTCTTGACTACTGTAACTCCCTACTTGTTGTCTTCCTCTCTGTAAACTCTCCCCTCTCCAATCTGTCCGAATGCAGCAACCAGGCTTGTCTTTCTTTCCAGCCGCTATACTGATGCCTCTACCCCGGGGTCAGTCTCTGCACTGCTGCCTATTCAGTACAGAATAAACATAAACTCATCACTCTCACACATAAAACTCTCCACAGTGCTGCACCCCCCTACATCTCCTCCCTTATCCTCTGCTACCACCCGACCCACTCTCTCCACTCTGCTACTGATCGAAGATTACACACCTCACTCATCCGAACCTCCCATGCCCGTCTCCAGATTTTGCACGTATTGCACCAGTTCTCTGGAACATGTTACCCCATGTGATCAGGCACACTCACAACCCCACAGTTTTAAGTGCGCTTTGAAAACTCATCTTCTTAGACAAGCCTATCAAGATCCTAATTGTCAAAACCCCCCCCAAAATTTTGTTTACAGTTTTTCACTTCCTGCAATTTTTGGGCCCCCCAAAGGGACTTATCGTTTAAGAAAGTAATGGTTGGGATGGCCGGTTTAAACCCCCATTTTATGTATCATTTCCCCCTTTTTATGTTAAAAAAATGGATGTCCAAATTTTTAAACCAAGCACTTGTCAACATTTGTTTTTTTCCAAAAACCGTAAAAGATTGTAAGTTTGCAAGAGGGCCCCCACCCCCCTTGTATCTCATTTTTCCCGTAAGGGTTTTTTTTAAAAGAAAAGTCTGGTTTCTTGCTTATACCCCCTAAATTGTAAAGTGCTGCCCGGGAAAATGTTTTCGCCCATTAAATAAAGATTATTATTCAATTTTTTTTTTTTGTAAAAAGCCCTTTTAAACATGCCTAAAGCAAGTCGTTTAATTAAAATTCCCTTTTCCTTTTCAGGGAAAGAGTCCATGGGACGTCATTATTCCCAAAACCCCCCGAAAAGTTTGGACAGAGCCCGGCTCCCGGGAAATCCTCTGGGGCAGCGGGAAAGGTATGGAACCCCTCCAAAAAGTCCCCTTCAATGGCCCAAATGAAGCCAGGAAAGGGTTTGGAGGGATAGCAAAACCCGTTTGGGGCCAAGCCCGGTGGCGTCCCAGTTTCCCGGCAAACCCCCCTGGGCGGCCCCCATTGGGACCACATTTTAAGCAACCCAAAGTTTTTGGGATGTACTTTTGTTTGTTATGCCCCCAAGGGAAAATAAAGAGTCCAATTTTAAAAAAGCTTTTATTGCAAGCTAAAAAAAACCCGGGAACAATTAATTTATACCGCCCTATTTTTGGGAAAACCGGGACCAGTAATTTTTATCACCCAAAATTTATGCAAAAAATAAGAATTTTGGCCCTCATCCAAAAGAATTGCAAAGTTTTTCACAGAAAAAATATCACTGGCCCGATACTTCCTTTACCCCTTAACAAAGAAAACCACCCTTTAAAAAACAAAAAAGCCGAAAGGGGGGAGGTGCAGGAGGAGAAAAGGGGAAAAAAATTTAAAAAAAAATAACACAAATTCAAAGAAAAAACCCCCGTGAACGAAATATTTTCGTTTTAGACCATGGGGAAAAACACCCGTCCATTTTTTAGATCCGCGACATTCCCGTTCAAAGGTCAACCTATCCCAGTTGCCTCCACGAGGTGGAAAGGGGGAATGGGATCTTTTCCCAATAAATTTAATCCCAAACCTTCCCGCCCCCTGTTGTTTTCAAATTATATTCGCGCTATAGGGTATCTTAAATTTTTCCCCCTAATATCACAAGATTTTTCCCCAAAGCGTTTCCCTGATTTTCCCCCGTGTTTTCCCCACATAATTTTTGAGGGCAGGAACAGGTAGCCGAAAAGAAAGACTCCAAAAATAGAGGTTTAGTTAATTTTAAAATTTTTTTATTTGAAAACCTTCCCCTTTTTTCCCTTTACGCCCTTTCCCAACTCTTTAGTTTTTAAACCCCAAATTTTTTGGGAAAGGAAAAAAACACGGAACCAAAACCGATAACACCTTAAAAATTTTTTCTGCGTAACCAACAGTCCTCTCTTTGGGGCCCCGAAAAATGGGCTTTTAACCAGTTCTAAACTTTAAGACCGCATCCCTTTCGGTATTTAAAAAGAGGGGCGATTTTTGGGGGGTAAAAATTTTCCCTTAAAAATCTGGATCCGGGCGGAGCAAAAACCCCAAATTTTCTGTGAGGATATCCCGAAAGGCTTTTGACCTTACAAATCCCTATGTCCCAATGATTTTTAAAATTTTATTGGTTTTTTATATCTTGATTATGTTTTTTTCGGTTTTCAGAAAGGTCCCTTTAGTTCTTGTGTCATTGGCCCTAATAAAACAAGGGGCCCCCCTTTTGAACCTTTTTTAGGGTAACCCCCTTCTCAGGAAAAACCCTGTCTTAAGGGACTTTGGGTTTTTCAAAAAAAATGTTTTTTAAAGTCAGAAAAAAGTTTTTTTTCGAACTCCCAAAAGAAAAACTGCCCTTTGGAATACCCTTTTACCCAATTTGGGCCTAGGGAACAAATGTCCAAAAATGGTGGCCCCAAACTGTTGGGGAAAAATACAAATTCCCCCATTTTGCATTTTTAAAAATCCCCATAACAGTGGGGGATGTTTGGGGGGGTTGTAGTTTCCCAAAAGCTGGAGGGGCCCCCAAATTTTTAAAAAAACCCCTGGGCTAAGGGAATTTACAACTGTCCCCCTTTAAAAGACTGTTGGTTTCTGTTTTTTTCCGGGAAAAATTTTTTTTCCCCAAATGTTTTAATCAAATTTTTTTAAGATTAAAAAATCCAAAAAAAGGTAAAGTATGTTTGGGTTTTTTTCAAAACGTAAAAAAATCCAAACTAATTAACATTTTTAATGCCCCAAGAAAAGAAGGAAGTTTTAAAAAAATTTCCCCCGTGGGTTTTCCCCCAGGATAAAGAATTTTTAGCTATAAACTGGAAACCCCGATGAGAAAGTTAATATGATAACCTCAAGGAAAATCCCAAACAAAAGAGAATTATTTCCCAGATTTTTAGACTTAAACCCTCACCACCAGACAAAATTCAAAAACTGAGACATTTTTTAAAGAACTGGGGGAGAGGGCGGGTTTTAACCTCAAACGGGTTTTAAGAGGTTACTGATTTTATGAGGGAAAACCCCACATTTTAGAAGTTTTGAGGGTCTAAATTAAAAGGCCCCGATTGAATTTAACCCCCGAAAAATTTTAAACGGAAATTCAGATTTTTTTTCCGAAAGAATTAGGTTTTTTCAAAAAAAATTACAAAAAAAATCGGAATTTTATAAAAAAAAAGGGAAACATAATCTAAATTTCCCCCGTGATCTAGCGGATTTTTAAAGGGGAAAAGGGGATTTACTTTCCTCAATTCCAAAAAAAAACACAGAAAAAACCAAACTGGTTGATACAGAAGTGTCATCTTCTGAAGCGAATACTCAGACTAGACAGGGGTTTACTAATAAGGTAAAAAAAGATGGGAAAGGGGCAAATTGGGGAGGCAAAGGCAGAGGTCCCCCCGGACAGGGGGACTTTTGGGGTTTCCTTTTTTCCTCCAAAGCACCTTTTTTTTTGGGGCAAGGAACGGGCGGAAGGCTACAAAACCTGCTATTACACAGAAAGGGGGAAATTTTGATTCAGGCTTCTCAAAAAAGTTAACCTATTTTCCTTTTCCCATGAGTTTTACAAAAATCAGAGTTATCGTTTTCCTTATCAATTTGGTTTTTTCATTTTTAAACCCCCAGTACAATTGTAAACACCTTTAGTGGGTAAAAAGATATTTAAACTTTTTAATTTGAAAACCCCAAAAGGGGAAAAAATTTTTTTTTGCG